>CM018695.1:33790064-33911556 GCA_009363875.1 Mikania micrantha
ATTTGGTCGAATGACTCATCGGTCGAATGAGTCATTCCCCGAATGAAGCTTCATTCGTCGAATGAGTTTTATTTGGCCGAATGAAATCCATTCGCCGAATGTGAGTCATTCATCGAATAAGTCATTTGTCGAAAGTGGTTCATTCGCAGAATGAGACTCCTTCGCCGAATGGTGTTATTCGGCTGACTGTTGGGAGTTCAAACACCAGTTTATGATTCTTCAAATCAGTACACAAAACTCATAAATCCATGCTCAGAATCGCTCGATAATCAACATTAAAACATGGTTCAAACCATTTCAAGTTCATATTAATGAACTATCGAATGGGCGATTCTAAAACCCTAAAAATCCTCGAATCGGTCCTGTTTTTGACGATTTCACGGTTAAGAATCGACAATATTTGATCCCCATGTACCTGAGATGATAAGAATAAGATCTATCAGTGTCTGGATCAAGAATGATGATGAAAAATAGGTGAGTCGAGGAAGAGAGTGATTCGGGCGAATGACACACACAATATATCGGCCGAATGAAAAATGGGAGAATGAAGGTAGTTCGGTCGATTGAATGTTTATATAGGGTCGGTCATTCGCCGAATGAGTATGGCGAATGAGATGTTTTTCCCCAAAGTCATTCGCCGAATGACCTTCACACACAAACTTCATTCGCCAAATGAAATAAGCGATTTACTTCCTTAGGCCTATATTGATTCGGCCGAATGACTCCTTCGCCTAATGAAGTCATTCGGTCGTATGATTTATACTCAATATTCATTCGTGCGAATGAGATAAAGCACTCACAAAAAGACAACTTGATTTCAAAATTTCAACATTTGATCTTAAAAATGGTTGTCAGTTATGAAGATAAGTCTGGTTGATTCAGAATTCAGATAAGTCAGACATCTGACCTACAAATGATCACCTAAATTTAAATTGAAAATAGAAAATCTTTTCGTAATTTTTCTGAAACAAATTACAACTGTACAACTGGCAACTATAAACAAAGAAACATATTTTTGTGAGAGATATTTGAAAAACTAGCACATACATCTAATCAAATCAAATCAGCATTAATGAATTTTCATTTCAGAAACTGACTAGTGATATGATTACTGATATATCTGTCCACTTTAAGCTTTTCAATACAAAATTATTAAACTCATTTGATGATTACTTATGTTTTCTGATTAATTTATATGTTTTATCTATTCAGCAAAGATTTAAAATAGTTTGTAACTCATCTCCGCACATCTTAATACCTAGCACCATAAATTCCATAAGGTTCCAATTTATTTTCTTTTTGTATTTTTCTTTTTGATTTATCTCTCATGACCAACACATTCTCATGGACAGCTTCAACTAGGTTTGTCCCAGTAATATGGCACATATACAGACCTGTGTTGACATGATTGACTTGTTCTATCCAAATGGACGGCTTCAACTAGGTTCGTCCCAGTAATATGGCATGTGTATGGAATCGAACTTATTTTATTTTTGTATTTTTCACAAGCTTAATACCAGCTTGATTTATTTTATTTTATTTTGATTCAATCATTCTCATCTGAATTGACGGCTTCAGCTAGGTTCGTCCCAGCAATATGGCACGTGTACAAACTTTGAATTCATGAATCATTGGAAACCTTATTAGATCTCATGATAACGTGTTTATGCCTGATTTGAGTCATAAACTATTTCTCACTTAACTGTCTTTCTAAAACAGATCCCACAAATCAGATTTTCTAAGTTTTCACAAATTTGTCTATTCATTTTGTAAAGTCAACCTATCAGTACATCAACTCACACTTGTCATATGCCTTTCATTTATACATTCACCAAAGCTTTTAGGACATGATAGATTAATGTATTACTTTCTCAAGGAAGATCTTCTCATTTTTTACTTTTTCAATTGTTTTTGTATTTTTTTTAAATTTTTCAGATGTTCTTGGTTTTTCCAATTAGCTACTATCTCCCCCTAAAAACCTAAAACAGAAAATCTTTTTGAGTTTTTGATTAAGATAAGGAAATAGACAAGATAACTAAATGAAATAAAGAGATAAATCAAAACAAAACTATCTAAAAAAATCAATGATCATTTGTTAGATTCAGATGAAGGTAGGCCTTCGTATTTTTGGAAAACACCATTAGCCGATAACAGATATAAGAATCTGGATTTATCAAAAGCTATTGTGAAAAGATCGGCTTTCTGGTGATCGATGTGAATTTTAACAACATCGATTAGTTTTTTCTCAAAACAATCACGTATGAAGTGATATTTAACGTTGATGTGTTTTGTTTTCGAGTGCTGGACCGGATTCTTAGTGACAGCTATGGCAGCAGCATTATCAACATAAATAGGGGTATTAGAAAAATGTAACCCATAGTCCCGGAGTTGCTGTTGGATCCAGATGATATGTGAACAGCAACTAGCAGCAACAATATATTCAGCTTCATAGGTTGAAGTAGACACCGACGTCTGCTTCTTGCACCACCAGGTAACTAATCGGGTTCCAAAGAACTGACATCCCGCAGACGTTGATTTGTAATCTCTCTTGCATCCGCCATAATCAGAATCACTGTATGCAATAAGATCAAAGTTTTCATCATTATGATACCATAAGCCAAGATCCGGTGTACCCTTCAGGTAATGCATAATCCGCTTCACAGCAATCAGATGTGACACTCTTGGTTTTGATTGATAACGAGCACACAAGCATGTGGCGAACATGATATCTGGCCGAGAAGCAGTTAGATACATCAGAGAGCTAATTATTCCTCCTCGATACAGAGTGGCATCGATTAACTCCTCCTTTTCATCTCTGAGTAATCCCGTGATTAACAGCCAGTGGGGTACCAGCAGGTTTCGCATCTGACATACTGAACCGGCTCAGTATGTCACCAACATATTTGGTTTGATGAATGAAAATACCTGCCTCAGACTGATCTTCCTGTAATCCCAGAAAAAAATTCATCTCTCCCATTGAGCTCATCTCGAACTTTTCCTTCATAACTTTCTCTCAAATTCCTTGCACAGACTATCATTCGTAGAACAAAATATGATATCGTCCACATAAACTTGTACCAAAAGTATATCACTATCCTTTTCTCGAATAAACAGTGTACAGTCAATTACAACCTCTTCTGAACCCGTTGCTCAGAAGGTGAGTGGAAAGTGTCTTATATCATGCTCGCGGTGCTTGATGTAATCCATATAAGGCCTTGTCTAGCTTGTAGACTTGGTCACGATGCAATGGATCCTCAAACCCGGGAGGTTGACTGACATACAGTGTTTCACTGATTACACCATGAAGGAATGCACTCTTGACATCCATTTGATAGACTTTAAACTTTTTGAATGATGCATATGCCAAGAAAATACGAATTGCTTCAAGTCGAGCAACTTGTTCAAACACTTCATTATAATCCAACCCTTTAATATGTCTGAACCCTTGAACCACCAGACGTGCCTTGTTTCTAACAATGATCCCGTGATCATGCTTTTTGCACCGAATAACCCATCTGGTGCCTATGACTTTTGCACCTTTTGGTCTGTCAACAAGTTGCCAGACTCCTAATTTCTTGAATTGTATGAGTTCTTCTTGCATGACATTAACCCATGATTCTTCCTTTAAAGCTTCAGTGACTGTTCGCGATTCAAATTGGGACATAAAACAAGAATTAGCACAAAAGCTTACATCTGCAAAATCAAGAATGTCTGCAAGCCCCCATGAAGAAAGCTGGTTTTTAGTCTTAACCCCATCTAATGGACTTCCAATGATGTTCTCTTGAGGATGAATACGATTAATTCTTCCAACAAGATGAGCTGGAACTTCAACCTGAGGATCAAGATTGTTTAGATTTAAGTCCTCAAGACCTGGCACAAGATTGTCAACATTTGGTTCGGGTGCAACCGGCTGACCGGAATTGTCGTCTGTGTCTGAGCTGTCATCATTTGTCTATGCTATGGGAATTGAAGGAGATGAAGGTTGCACTGGTTCATCAGGTGCATTTTGTGCATCATAACATCATTTGAACAGCAACATCTTCATCTGAGTACATGGGAGGCATATTGAATGAGTCAAAAAGACCAGAATAGTCAAACATCCAATCCGGACCTTTCCCAGGTGGGGGCATAGAATGTCTTTGAACATCAACATGATACCACTCCTATACGTTCTGAGTTGATCTATTATAAACCCTTTTATTAGGAGTGATGTATCCAAGAATACCCTTCTTCCACCTTCTCATTAAACTTGCCCTGCTCATGTTTCTTAAGCATTGTGCACGGTGCACCAAATGGTTCAAGATACTTAAGATTTGGTTTTCTGTTGTGGAGTAGTTCAAAGCAAGTGTTCCCATGTCTCTTCACTATCAATACCCTATTCAGTGTGTAACAAGCGTTGCTACAGCTTCATTCCAGAACTGAACTGGAAGAGATGAATCAGCAAGCATCGTCCTAGCAGCTTCAATCAAAGTCCGATTCTTTTGCTCAGCAACACCATTCATTTGAGGGACATATGGAGCACTAAATTGTTGAACAATCCCCCGTTCATTACAAAAATTCTCCATGTTGTGATTTTTGAACTCTGTCCCATTGTCGATGCTGAGTATACGAATCTTGAGCTTATAAAGAGATTCAAGTTTGGTAACCAACACTTGAATGCAGTCAAAAGTTTCAGATTTCTCCTTTAAAAGAAGACCCAAGAGTATCTAGAATATTCATCAGTAATAACTACACAGTATTGATCCCCAGCTATACTCTTGCGGTTAACAGGACCAAATAGATCCATATGGAGCAGCTCAAGTGGAACAGTGATTGAATGATATTTCTTTGACTTGTGAGACCGCTTGGTTTGCTTTCCTTTCTTGCAAGATACACAGACATCAGACAGCTTGAAATTCTTCAGACTGACTCCTTCAACCAAATTGTTGTGTACCAGGTGATTCATCTTGCGCAAACTCAAATGACCCATCCTCTTATGCCAAAGAATTGAATCTTTCTCAGTTGCCTTTGACATAAAACATGAAGTTGTGGAGGATGTAGTTGAAGCTGTGGCCATATTGAGTACATATAAGTCTTGCTTCCTGGGGGCTGACATCAAGATCCAATCTTCGGGGATAATCACGCCTTGCTTGAGTATGTAGCAGTTGGTGTCATCAAATAGAACTTTGTATTGCTTTTCACAGATCTGTGACACTGACAGAAGATTATTCTCCAACTACTTGACATATCTGACTTTGTCGAATGAAACTTGGCCATTTGACAGAATACCTTCTACTGTTATGAACCCGCCTTTGTCACCGGCAAACGCTACATAACCACCTCGAATAGAATTAACGTTGGTGAGCAGCGAAATATCACCAGTCATGTGCCTGGAAGCCCCACTATCAACGATCCAAGAGCTGTTAAAAGCAGCTGTTGGGGCAACCTGCACAACCACAAACAATTAGTTTGTTTTGGGAACCCAAGCCTTTACAGTCTTGGGTTGACCCAAAGAGTCACGGATCCAAACATCGATCCATTTACCATCAGGGATAGCCTTATCTGGAATAGGTGAAACAGAAGTCTCAACAGACTTGACTCTCCAAAATAGTGTTTTTGCTGAAAGAGTTTTTCAGGTAAATGGATGATGACTTTACTTGATTGACATTAACCACTTTGGGAACATTCAATTTCACCAGTTTCCCTTTACCCTTGTCCAAAGATTTAACCTGTTTTGGTTGTTTGGGTTTTGCTTGAGTTAATTTAGATTCAGATTTGACAGCTTTTATGAACATCTGATTTAATTTCCTGGGTGGTGCAACAATCTAACTATGTGTCCAGGAGCACCACACTCAAAACAAACTTTGTCACCCTTTTTATGATAATGTTTTAATTCATAAAAAGACTGCCTTTTTGGTTTGAAAACATTTGTTTTAGTCTTGTTCTGATTAAAACCCAATCCCTTTTTCCCATTAGTCACAAGATTGTCAATCTGGTTATATGCACAAGCTTCATTTTCTTTTGAAGCTTTCACAAAGTTTAAAGCTTGATAAATTTTAGAAGATGAGATTGGGTCACCTTTCATAACTACAGGTGTGTGATTGCAACAACACAGTTAGATGAATTGTCAGACTCATCCTCAGAATCTGAGACCCAATCTTCAGCAATTCCTTCCACAAATGATTCCTCTGACAAGGAGGAACCCTCATCAGTAATCATTCCAATTGTATCAATTACTAATGGAGTTTTAACTTGGAAATCTTTAACATCTTTGTCATCTGGTGAATTGACAAAGCTGTTTAAGATTGGTGGAGGACATTGTTGATAGCTCACCTTTCCCTTACCCTTCTGATCAGTCCCTTTACTGATCATGTGCTCAATGATATAAGAAGAGCTTTCATAGCTCTTGAGTTTTTGACCTAAAGTCTCATAGTCACACTCGACTATGGCTAACTTCTTCTTCTTTATCTCATTGATGGTATTGAGATAAGAGGTAATAGCATCTTGCTTATTCAGAACAGCAATCTCAGCCTCATGCAATTGTCTGTTTAAAAGTTCAATTTTAGCTTGAAAATCTTTTTCGTTAGATTTTAAAACTTTGTTTGCCTCAATACACTGGTTGAGATCGCTAATCAAAGCAGAATTGTGATTCTGATAAGCAAGGACCTTGCTGTCAAGGTCAACACAATTAAAACATCTAGAACTAGATGAAGAACATTCATTAGATACCTGATCAGGTTGAGAAGATGCATTAGGAATAGCAGATGAATTCACCATCAAAGCAAATTGAGTTACTGGATCCTCAATATCAGCATCAGAATCAGCGCTTGAGTGTCTGAGTCTGATAAGCTTTCTAACTCTAAACCCGATGTTTCTTCTCCACAGATCTGTGTTTCTCCAGAAGTACTCTCTTCAATTGAATCATCTATCTCCTGGATTTCGGCAATGCATGCTTTATCCTGTTCCTTCTGATCATGATTAAATCTGAAGTCCCAATTTTCACCTTCATCTTGTTGAACCATCAAAGCCTTGCTTGAATTTGAAGAACCAGTCTGAGCAGGAGAGTCAATAGAAACTAGTCTCCTCTCTGGATTTGCAGTAGAAGACTCTTGATGCTGAAATGGATTCTTGTTTCCAGCTTTCCTTGGTTGTTTGCATTGTCTTGCAAAATGACCTTTCTCCCCACAATTGTAGCAAGTAACAGAAGCCATGTCAAATCCAAACGTAGACTCTTTGTTCAAGTTAATGTCTTTTCCTGTTCTTATCACAAACTCCTTGGCTCTCCTAACAGCACTGGCCAAAGCCCACATAATGTCAATCCTTTCCATGTCATCTGGATCTATTTGAGAGTAGTCATCATTTGTTAGATAAGGATTGCCAATCTGTCCAGCTACTAAACCATCATAGGAACTGACTAAAGTAGACAGAAGACCCATGTGCTCCTTAGCAATCTCTACAGTCACTTTGTCAAAATTATCTATCTTCAGACTGGTGACAGGTTGATGGTGTTCTTTTTGAGAGCTGGATGAAGAGGATGACTGACTGAAATGAATCTGATGGGAAGATGGAGCTTTAGTATTCTGAGAAACAATGATGTTTTCAATGGAGCATGAGAAGATGATTTCTCAACAGTAGGAGTAGAATAATACAATGATGGATCCTGGACTTGAGTAATTTTCTTAGCCTTCCACTTGTTCTCTATTTCTTGCTCTTTTAGCTTCTGGATGAAATCATTGATGTCCATGTTGGCCATCATCTCATTCTGCTTAAGTACCATCAAGAATGACTCCCACTTGGGAGGTAAAGCGTCTGCCAAACATTGAATCTTCTCCTGAGTTGTGGTTTTAACTTGATGATTGAACAACTCGCTCAAAAGATGATAAAATCTAGCAATCAGATCATCCAAAGATTCATTTCCAACATACATGAAGCTGTTGAATTCCTTCCTCAAGGCTTTTGACTTTATATTCTTCAAAGCATCATTGCCCTCATATCTCTGCTGCAAAGCATCCAACAGATATTTAGAAGATGTAAACTGTCTGAACAGGTGGAAGATATCAGTAGCAATGGATTGAGACCAAATAGCATAAGCTTTCTTCTCAGAATCATAAAGCTTTCTCTGAGGCTCAGTCATCCGTGTGACTAGCACAGGTGTTCCATCTTCATTCAGAGGCCTCAGATAACCTCCTTCAATCATCATTCATAAGTTAGTATCAACTCCATTGATGTGAATCTCAAATCTGTACTTCCAGTGTAGATAGTCATCTAAGGATAACAACTTGGGAGCTTTATTGGAGTTTCATGTCTTAGTCTCTGTCAATAGCAACGTCTGAATACGATGATTCTGGGTCGCCATCAATGCTAAATCCTCCATAAAATCAAGAATAACAAGATCCAACACTTAGAAAAATTTTCAAACTGTTGGCCGAATGAAGAAGACTATGGCAAATGTCGGGGCCGAATGAAGAAGACTATGGCAATGCTAAATCCTCCATAAAATCAAGAATAACAAGATCCAACACTTAGAAAAATTTTCAAACTGTTGGCCGAATGAAGAAGACTATGGCAAATGTCGGGGACCGAATGTAACAAAACTAGCGAATGAGAAGATGAGTATGACAATTTGGCGAATGAACCCTATTCGGCGGATGAAAAGATCGAATGATGCTATTCGCCGAATAAGTATGGAGAATGAAGCTATTCGCCGAATGAGTATGCCGAATGGAGCTATTCGCCGAATGAGTATGCCGAATGGAGCTATTCGGCGAATGGGAGAGATTCGGCCAAACTTATTCGGCCGCCATGCTCATTCGGCTGATCTGAGGTTTTCAGCAACTAAAATCGCTATAACTTTGGATTTTGATCAAATCTATGCACGAAATTTGGTACAGAATATCATGACATGATTACCAACCAATTGGGATAAAGTTTTTGACAAAAACAATACAAAAACCCACGGATTTTGAATGGAACAGTAACTTGGAGGGCAAGAAACATAGGGTTTTCACAGAATCAAGAGCCAAAGCTCTGATACCACTATGTAGGACCTATTTGGAGCTTGGAAACAATCTGATTCCAACGGATATCTACTCGACAGCCTCTGGAATAGTGCGGAATCCTATTCCAGGGTTTTCCAATAGAAACCAACAGCAACTGTGGTGATCCGAAGGTGTAGGAAGAACGTTTGAGTGTGAATCGAACACCACGGGTTGAGAATCGAACTTGGACGATCAATGGCCGCTCAGATCTTCTAGGGTTTGACACTAGGTGCTCTGGGAAAAAGGAGGGCTCTCAGAAGTTAGGTTTAAAATGATTTGAACTTGTATTTATAGACTGTAGTCATTCGGCCGAATGAGTGGCCGAAGCAGCTCATTGCCGAATGACCATGTCGAATGGGCAAGTCAGTCGAATGAGTCATTCGGAGAATGACTCATTCGCTTGATTTAGTCATTCGCTAGGGCATTCATTCGGCGAATGACTTCATTTGTGGAGTCATTCGCCCGAATGGGTCTTTAACCATACTCAAACATTAATAAGTCTAATCAAACACATATACTCAATAATAAACATTAAAAATCAATATAGAAAGACAACTTCCATTAAAAACATAAACTTTACATAATGAATAATACAAAATAGAACTAGGGACATTTAGTGCATCTACAATCTAAAACCGGGTAATAGTGAATAAAGGAACCTTTGTAAACTAGCAACCAAGAGTTTTTAAAATTTAAACCTGGCACGTATGTCGTCTTTTTATGGAAATAAATCCGAGGCTTGTGGCGCCCGCTTAATAAAAGAAATTCCACAATCCACTAAGTGAGTTGAGCTTGTGCAAATAAAAGAAAGAGAGAATAAGAGCTAAAAAGCAGTTGTCATACCCCGGCTAGCAACCGATGAAACAGTGCTATAATACGCTCAAGTGAGGAAAAACAAAAGAAAAATGAGAGAATAAAAAAGGCAAAATGCTCACACCTTCTTTTATCTCCATCATTAGGTTGAATTTTGATTATTCCTAGGTTGTTTGCATACAGAGGTAGGTTTAAGTCACTAGATTTAAACTTGTGCCTTGAAAGCTTTTGCATGGAATTAGTATAACTCGTTTTGACCAAGGGATGGTGTCGAAAAGATGAATGACTACATTTGAACATAAAGAATTATGATTAGGGAACTTGAAATAGGTGTTTGGGTTTAGATTGAACCATTATACCAACAATCGCGATTAATACACAAGGATTTAGGATTGTTATATCTTTTGCAAATAAAATCCAAGTCCATGATCTATGATTCCATTTTGCAAGCTTTTTCGAGGACGAAAAAGGATTAAGTGTGGGTATTTTTGATGTGTTAGTTTAACGCATCCGTTTTTGTACATAATTGAGTCAGTTTTCATAATTACAGTTAACATTTTGAGTCGTTTTTCGTTCCTTTTTACATTTTCTTCTTTTTATATAGGATTATGTCCCACAGGAGCGAAAATCTAGGCAAACGGGCTTCAGAATCGAGTGCGGTTGATCAAGCGAAGAAAACGAAGATTTTAACCCTAGGCGGTACGCCCGGAGCCGAGCTTTGATCCCAGGCAGTGCGCCTGGGAACATTATCTGATTCCCAACATTCTGCGTGCACCCTATTGTAAGAATGCACAGCCGCCCAACAAAACTGTCTCGCGCGCAGCGCCTAGCCTCATGCACCCCCGCTAGGCGGTGCGCCCCACACCTATTTCAGCTCTAAAATCCTAATTTCTGGCTTTCTACAAAAGGGACGTGTTCACAGCCATTTTGAAAACTCTTCTGGCACCTTGGAATCCTAATCTCGCCCTGGAGCTTAACCATGGATGTTTGGGCTTGTTGGGGTGACTGAAGTAAAGATTTCAAGGAAGAGCTTGAGTAATTACCTTCTTTTCTTATTTAGTTATTGTAATCAGTTGTTTAATATGATTTCAGACCTTGTTCATATCTGTTTGGCTACTGTTATGTTGTTTGTTGGCTAGATCTTGGTTATACCTAGGTTTGGGATGATAAAGTTGTGAGCTTTGTGATGTTTTGGACTTGATTTATGATTATGGATGATACATGCTTTGTAATCAGTTGTAAAGGTTGATCTTTGATGATATTTGCATGTGTTGAATGATGATATTTGATGAATGTTAGATCAGCATGGATCTAGGAATGTCTTTCCATATAAAGATAGCAGTTAGGCCTACTACTTGGTGTTTTAGGTTAGTTTGTTGAGTGGTGTTCACATTCCATAGGATTTGATATCATTAAGTGTTGTAATTCTCATATGTGACCTAACCTATAAATCTGGGAGGTGATAGGTTAGATGGTTGGTCTATTTCACTTGGGTTATTTGAGACAAACGGTCCGAGAGGGCGTTGTCTTAGATTTCCTTAGTGTTTGTGTCAATCCATGTTAAAGTAGTCAACTTTAAAACTCTCTCATGTCTTAGGATACACGCGGGTGGAGAAATCCGAGAGGTGATCCACCCGTTGGAGTGCAATTGCATATCGGGAAAATCCGGAAGGTGACCCGGTAGACCAGTGCATCCATAACATTCTTAGGATTTCCATTGGTGTCACCTGGTATCTGATCTGGGTCCCATTAGGTCATTCTAAGTTTTTTTCTTAAGATCCTAGTCTTCATCCTTCACAAGTCAGTCCAAGTCATCACTTGTCACATTTTTTATTCTCATCCTAGGTATACCAGTTTGTCCTGATTGGAGTTATATTCCATTTTATAGTCCCAGTGTTAGTTGCAGTTTTAGTTAGCCTTTTTAGTGATTAGTTTTAATTTTAGTTAGTGTCACACCCCAAGCCGGCGGGCTGGATCGACTTTCCCGTCGGGCGGAAGGTTCTCGGGGCGCGATATCGTGTGATAATCCTAGTGATCATATTGTTTACTTAGCACATGAGATATAATGAGAAATGATAACATGACATTGATATGAAATTACAAAGTTAAATTACACAATACGCGTTCATAATTTAACTAAGTAAATCTACCCAAAAAGAATCATTGAGTTTCTATCTTGTATCCGCACAAGATTTACAAAAGATGATTCAGAGTTATGTCATTCAAAATATGCACACCACAAAAGTAAGCTAGGTCTCTTCTAAAGTCCACTAGCTTAATCCTCCTACTTGTAATCTAGACCTATTCATCACCTGAGAAAACATGCATTTAAACAAAGTCAATACTAGGTTGGTGAGTTCATAAGTTTAGTATTTGAAATCATTGTAATCTTGTCATTCAAATCACAATGTCACACACAAGTCTTATTGATATTGTCTCAACTGTCTCATCCCATGTACTCTCCGTAGTTATACTTACAAGTAGTATGTCATCCAAATAAAGCATGCTTATATATAGGGCATACATATCATGAATGAAGTCGCCAGCCCACCACATACTTAACTGAATTCAACACCACTTGCAATACAACTATGGATACCTATTTCAATCTCACATGTGTTCAACCCATTTGACATTCACCCATAAATTGTGTTCATCACCCGTAGTGTTATATGTATATAATAAAAGAGTATGAGGGAAGTAAGTTATCAAAACCTAAGTGATGATAATCCCTCAGTGTTTTAAGGAAAACAGATTTATTAAATCTTATCCTTATTATTATCCTCTCAAGTGAAGGGTTAACTATAATTTACTTCTAATTAAAGAAGTAATAGCTAACTCTTCAGTATCGTTCTTGACCTAAATGTATAGAGCGTAAATGGGAACCATTGTGTTCCTCACATAATTAGACCACAATGCCCCCGATTTACCCTAATCCCATTTGTGTTCTCATAGATCAGTGCCTTCAACGAAACTATTACTAGTAATATGACTAGAGATAAAATCAATTCCTTAGTCTACTAGTTAATAGAATCGAAGGATTTAATTACAATTAGTTTCGGTAGATTAATATCACCATGTGCCGTTTACCAAACCTGACTAATGCAGCCCTGTTACCGGTCATACGATACCGGCCAATGAATTTGTTACGATTAACGTACCGACCTCACTCGCCGACACTTTGTCAAACCTATGGCACCACTACGCTATCGTTGGTTTAGTCGCACTAAATTAAATGGTAAACGATATACTTGTAGGGACTTACGACTGGACATGAACTCATGTACACATGATTGTTGTGATATAATACAAACAGACTTAATAGTAATTATTGATTGTGTTCCCAAATTTTATTGTCTCAATGTTATATGTTCTCAATGATATGTGTACTCATAGTTTTAACAAGGTGTTATAAGAACTAGTCTTATTACATAGTGTCACTAAATGTGGTGAATGAAATCATCTTCATAAAATTATGTTATCATGATTATCATTCGTGATGTCACTTGTATTTCTCTCAGTGTTATCTCCTGTTCATCTTTGTAATAACAACACAGTGTTATAAGATTTAATCTTATAACTTATGTTATTCTATTGTGTTGATGAAATCATGACACTATGTTATCATGATTCATCCTTGATATCTCAAACATGTCATAAACACACAAGCATACATAAAATGATATGTTATAATAAAGATAAAATCTATATTATCTAAATCACATGATAAATGAAATAACGTACTAAAACTTTTAAGTAAATAAAAGAAATAGCACTTTCTCAGCCCCACAATTTAAAATCCAAAAGATTAGAAAGGTGCGTATCAACTCACTTGGATGTTGTAGTGGTTGACTAAGTAATCATAGAATGCACGCGCTCGTTGTGGTTGTTGTAATTGTGTTCACGATCCTGTGTTTGATTCCAATGGTGTGTAACTTATATATATAAGTTATTGATGTGTGTGTGTGTTAACCCTAAAGATGGTTAACACTTAGCACTTATAAACTGTTGTTATCGCTTTTTCTTAAATCCCTTGTAATGTCATATACTAATACTTAACCCATTTTAGATTAAATATTACTATCATAAAGTGTTTATTGTCACATGTTTTAAACTTGAACTATCAACTTGGCATCTTGTCTTATTTAAAGAAAACATAACATTTCTTAGGGTTTTAGTGTTAAACTTTATATCTTAACATTATGTTAACTTGAAATGATTATTATCACTTTAATATATTAACATAAGTAAAGTGTTATGAAAACTTATTTATTTTGTTTGTTAATTACATATTCAACAAGTGTTTTCATTAACTAAGTTTTCAAAATAGTTTATCACTTTTGCACGAAAACCTTAATGTCTTTTGAATACATTGTAATTTGATTAACGTCATATGATTATGATTTAGACTCCAATTTTGTTGTTTAAAATGCTTATATTAAGTATTATATATGTGATGCACATGTTTTAGCCAATGTCGATGGGATCCTATGGTAGTATCGACGAGAGGCTCGAACCGGTTTAGGTTCACCATCCCTTAGGGTCGACATCCCTTAGTCCCGTCGACCGTATGAAGTTCCCATTGAGATTGTGTCTTGGTTTGTAACCCATGTCACTTGTTTCCAGACCTAGGTTACTTGGATCAAGCTCAGATAATAGTATCGATGAGACCCGGCTTAATATCGATGATACAAATTAGAAGAAGCACTTGGAAACTATACAACTTTCCTATCGATATTGTCAGTATCGACAGGCTCTTAATATCGGCACCAGGCCCTTCGAACCTGTTAAAGTCGATAGTGGAGCATCCCATGTTAGATGGGTTGGTCGATTCTGTCAATATCGACCAAGATTTGACCGATTCTCCGGCTGTCGAGACTAACAAAGTCGATGGAAATTGTTCTTCCCCAACTTAGGTCATCGATAGTAGTTGCTGAGTTCCACCTTCGACAATGTGACCTTCATCCATCGATATTAAGACTTGCTTGTGTCGATACTATGACCAAGCAACTCAGGTTTCTAAGTTGAGGTTATCCAAGAATAGAGGAGTTGATTTCATGTACATCTAACACAATTTGCAGGTCTAAATTCGAACTCCAAGTTAGAAGGGCTGGGTTTTCACAAAACCTTGAAAACGATTATTATAGCTGACCTCTTGCTCAAATCCGACGATTCTAGGCTCGATCCGTTGTACTTCTATGTGGGAAATGTTGACAGCTTCGCGTGGATACCAAATTTGCTCAATTTGCTTAAGATTTGAGAGAGATATTGATGTTTTTGTGGTGATTTCTAGTGAGAGAGTGCTAGAACTGGAAATTAGGAGAGAGAGGGAGGTGGTTGACGCAATAAATAGAAGAATTAAATGTTTTTAGGGTGTATATACCCCTTGTGTGTTCGGGTTCATTTCGGATGCTCGGTTCTTGTTTTCGTTACATTTCCGAAACGTAATACGCGCCATTACAAAATTTAAACTAACAGTTGTCACACCCCGAGCCAGCGGGACGGATCGACTTCCCCGCCGGGCGGAAGGTTCTCGAGGCGCAATATCGTGAGCGATAATCGTGATGATCAGATTGTTTACATAGATCAACATTGAGAATAACTAAAGCACAAATAACATTTAACTAGGATTACAAAGTTAAATTACAACTGTTAATGTTTGATAATTTAACTAAGTAAACCTATCAAAAGAATCAAATGTTTTCTATCTTATATCTGTACATGATATCAAAATAGCTTCATAGCGTTCATCAAAACATGTACTTTTCAAAATCTACTAGGTCCTCTAACTGGGCATCCTAGTATGCAATCCTTAGCCTTAGCTTATTCCTGTAAGCCACCTGAGAAAGCATGTAAGAAAACAAAGTCAACACAATGGTTTGTGAGTTCATATAGTTTAGTAGGTTGAAAATAGCTTTAGTAAACCTCTTTCGGTAACAACCTAAACCTCATTAACATCACATGTAATATACAGATCGGTATGCTTATATATAGGGCATACGAAAGGGTCGAGCCTACAACCCGCCCAGACGCCATCCCACCACATACTAATCCACATATGACACTGTTGTTAATGATAATTAAGCGTTTTACCTACCATCCAATTCCATCATAGTTTCAAACATCCTGTTTAGAAGTTTAAGATATGCACCCAATAGCATTTACAAACCCTTTCGGTAACAACCTTAACCTCATTAACATCACATGTAATATCCAGATCGGTATGCTTATATATAGGGCATACGAAAGGGTCAAGCCTACAACCCGCCCAGACGCCATCCCACCACATACTAATCCACATATGACACTGTTGTTAATGATAATTAAGCATTTTACCTACACCCTAATCCCGTCTTCATCATAGCTTTAGCATATTGTTTAAAAGTTTACAAGTTTATAGCATTCACATAGCTTGACCTTTAAGTAAACTGTACACGGATAATAGCTTCACAGAATCGTAGTTTAGCATTCATGAATCTCATGCATGGGTACAAGCTTTGCTCTAGCATAGTTTAGCATTCACGTAGCCCATGATTAGATACAAGCTTTGCTCTAGCATAGTTTAGCCATTACATATCTCATGAATTGATTCTTGCTTTGCATTAGCATAGTATAGCATTCATGTATCTCATATATGTAGATACCAGCCTTGCTCTAGCATAGTTTAGCATTTACGTATCTCATATATAGACACAAGCTTTGCATTCGCATAGTTTAGCATTCACGTATCTCATGCATAGATACCAGCTTTGCATTAGCATAGTTTGGCATTCACGTATCTCATGCATAGATACAAGCTTTGCATTTAGCATATAATCATAGCTTGTAGCATTTAGCATCTAGTATTAGCATGTAGTTTGAGCATATAGTTCATTGCATTCGCATTAGGATATAGTTTAGCATATAGTTTAGCTTGTAGCTTGTAGCATTAGCCTTAGCATGTAGCATTAACGTTAGCATGTAGTTTTGCATGTAGCTTATAGCATTAGCTTTAGCATATAGTTTAGAATGTAGCTTGTAGCATTAGCATTAGCATTAGCATATAGATTAACATGTAGCTTGTAGCATTAACATTAGCATTAGCGTTAACATATAGTTTAGCATGTAGCTTGTAGCATTAGCATTAGCATATAGTTTAGCATGTAGCTTGTAGCTTTTGCATTAGCATCGAGTTGAAGCATGTAGTTCATAGCATTAGCATTAGCATTAGCATTTAGTTTGAGCATGTAGCATATAGCATTAGTAATGCATTAGCCTATAGCATTAGTATTAGCATTAGCATATAGCATTAGCACTTAGATTAATGTCTTAGCTTTTAGGTTTTAGAATAAGTGTACCAAGCACAAGCATTAGTATTAGCATTATGAATAAGTGTAAAAGCATTTATAAAACATTTCAATACTTGTTTAAAATGTATAACATGCTTCTCAGTCCCGAGGTAAAACAAATTAGTTTGAAAAGGGACAAATGAACTCACCTTGTTGTTGAAGTGGTTGACTAAGTATAAACAAGAAATGCACACGCTCGTTGTTGTACTTGTGATTGTTTTCAAGATCCTGTATTGATTTCACGTTGTATGTAACGCATAAGTATAAGTTGTAGTGACTTGTGTGCATGTGTGTGTTAACCCTAAACTGGCTAACACCCGTGAGTCTCGGTCCTCATTCGGCCCTTGATCAATTGTCTTATATTTCCTAACACTTAACTAATTTAGTTATAGCTTTGCATGCAATGTTATGTTGCACCTGCCTTAATCATAATTAATCTCGTAGGTTTAAAATAGTTATTAGAAAAAACTTAGGTTTTGCATCAATCTTGTTTATTACCCTTGACATCCTTTGATAACGTGCTTAATGAATAAAACTTTATGATGTATGAGATTTATTACTCAAGGGAACTTCACCACCTTTGTAGTAAAATCCCATGCGTAGTTATCCACAACTTGTGTTTGTTAAGTTATTAGTTAAGTGAACCAACCCACATCATGGGCCGAGATATCTATTGGGCCGAATGTCATGTGATCTAAATCAATTTCTATGTGGGCCGAGGTAAGGGTTTGGACCAAATAGTTGGGCCGAAAGGATTTGCATGGTTCAATTGGTTGTGCTTGGGCCGAACAATCACATGGGCCCCTTGCTTGAGGATGTTGGGCCTGGACAAGGTTATGGGCCAAATTGACCAATATGGTCACTCAGATGAGTCTAAACCGATCAGTGGGGAAATGTGGCTCCAATTCCATCGAACCTCTTGGGTTTATTTGTCTAAGGTTCGGTCCTACCATGGTTCCAGTGAACCTACCGGTTCGTTCAAGTAGGGTTCGTCCATACCAGGTTCATAGGATTGAGGTTCGACTGATCATGCAAGTTCGGTGGAGATGGTTCGTGGTAGCAGGGTTTGGCTGAGAGTATGAAGATTCGATGGTAGTGGTTGGCGAACCCCAGGTTCAGTGATGATGACAGGTTCGGCCAAGGGTTTGGGTTCGCTGTTCCTGCATTGATTCGTGGCTTCTCATGGTTCGCAGCTCATGGAATGGTTTGGCAATGAAGGTTCGGTGATGGTGGTTTCCAGCAGAAGGTTCGTCAACTTGAGGGTTCGGCCACCTTCTTTGCCCAGCGAGGCCAAGGTTCGGTTGGTCGAAGGTTCAGCCAGCCCCATCCCTTCTCGAACCAGCAGCTGGTCACCACATCAACGACCTAACATCTGTTGCATTGCTATTCCAATGGTTGTGTTATGCACGAACCACTTCTCAAGTTGTAGTTTTTCGATCAAAATAGTGTATAACCGAGTGAAGGTGGTGACTCAAACAAAAGAGTGTGAAAACCCTATTTTTCGGGTTATTCAAGCTCACGTACCTCGATTTTGAGTGGATAAATCCTCAGATCTGTTGTACTTCTAGGTAGAGGATGATTATAGCTACGTGTAGACACCAAGAACACTTGATTTCATCAAGAAACGAGTGAGATATGGGGATTTGAAGCTTGAAAATGGTGGTGGGAGAGAGAATCCGGAAATTTTTTCTAGAGAGAGAGTAGAAATGAGAAAAATGAACTTATTAAGGGTATTTATACCCCGAGTGAGTTCGGGTTCGTTTCGTTTGCTCGTTTCGTGTCTTCTTCGTATTTCTGGAATGTAACGCGCGTATGATATGAATTTAAATAAAAGAGTTGTGTTTTTAATATTTTAAAGGTTGTGATTCCAAATAAATGTTAATATTTATTTTCTTTATTTTATTATCGTTCGTGTTGTTTTTCATTTTCATTTCGTCAGAACGCGTCACCTTCGTGCGTATTCGTTCAAATTGTCACCCGAACGAACACGGCGTTGGTTTCACTTTCTGATTCTTGTTTTCTACTTTTCAGTCATCATTTCAGAATGTTAAACTTTCAGATGTATTCGTACAAATCGTCACCTATACGAATAATCCGGCCATTTAGCATTTCTGTAACGACGTACGTTATTACTTTGTTTTGTTCAACCTCGCATAAGTTTATACAAAATAGCATTAAATCAAGCATTTGCGTGTCAGTTCAGTGTTGTCTGATGTGGTTTTGACTGTTAAACCGTGAGATTTAATCAAATTTCAGAAACAATTGCATAATAGTTTAGTGTCAAGCATCAAAATGTCAATAGCATACAATAGTTCACACAGTTTGTACCTGAGTTACTGTGCAGATCACTGTTCCGGTAACGTTTCCGGCACTGATGTTACAACAGTTTTCTAAAACCATTTTAAGGTGGTAATTCCTAATAAATATTTTCTATTTATTTTTCTTATTTAATTATTACGAAATCGTTTATTAATTTCGTTTCGTCAGATCGTATCGCCATCGCGCGCATTTGTTCGAATCGTCACCCGAACGAACGCGAAGATTGCTTTACTTTCTGATTTTTGTTTTCTACTTTTCAGTTATCTTTCATAACGTTAAACCCACAGATATGTTTGTGTGAATCCACCCACGCAAACACACTGTCGATTCATTATTCTGAAACGATACTGAACTTTTGTTTTAAATTGGATTTCCTCACTTACGAACTCTACTAAACTCATCTATATGCACATAATCATACCTGTTTTTACCTTGTTTAATCATAGAATTATCGCCCATCTGAACTCTGTTATTTGTGACTATCAGATCGCAACCGATATGTTTTCGTTACTTGTCTTCACACTGTTGTTTCACATGAGTTGTTGTATTTCTGTATTTAAATTTGCATTCAAACACATACAACTGTTTATTGTTATCATAATCTTGTTGTCACACAACTGTTATTCACATTGTATTTACACATAGTAAAAGGTGAAACTACACATACTGTACGGATTGTCGGACGATCTGGTACTGGTTGTCACAGTTAGTTAATTAGTTAAAGTCTCAATTGGTTTTTAGAAGTCGCACCAAACCCCCCCCCCCTTTTACTTTATTTTGTTCACAGTCTAGGTTAGTTTTGTCAAATTAGTGTCCATAGGGTTCGATATCCGGTCTTTCACAAGCTATATTGTCACCGATAGGTACACTTGCCTACGTAGCGGTCTAGTTTAGGATTTCCGATTTTAACTAGGTGTTTAGGTCAAGTCAAGGTCTAGGATTAGTTATAGTGTCTTTAGCTTAGGTTAGACAGTTTTAATTAGCTAATTTTTAGGAGTCTTAATCGAATCTGAATCATTATCCTGAACCATCAGGGCCTTGTTTGCATTTGAAGAACTAGTATGAGAAGGAGTCTTAATAGGTACTAATTTTTCTTTCAGGATTCGTAGAAGATGATCTTTGATTTTGAAAAGTATTCTTGTTTCCCATCTTCTTTGGCTTGTTGCACTTTCTAGCAAAATGTCCTTTCTCACCACAATTGCAGCAGGTAACTGAGGACATGTCAAAACCAAACTTTGAATCCTTATTCAGATTGATATCCTTTCCTATTCTTTTGACAAAATCCTTTGCTCTTCTGACTGCACTTGCAAGAGCCTACATAATATCAATCCTTTCCATGTCATCTGGATCAATCTGTGAATAATATTCATTGGTCAAGTGAGGATTTCCAATTTGTCCGGCTAACAATCCATCATATGAGCTGACAAGAGTTGATAAGAGACCCATGTGCTCTTTAGCTATCTCCACTGTTACTTTGTCAAATTTTATGTCTTCAAGTTGATGACAGAATGTCTATCTTCTGAATGAGAAGTAGAAGTGGCAGCAGACTAACTGAAATAAGCCTGACTTGAGCTAGGAACCTCTTTGGTTTGAGACATAAAAGTAGTCTTAAAGGAACATGTGAAGAGGTTCTTTCAACTGTTGGACTAGAATAATAAATGGAAGGATCTTGAACTTGTGCCACTCTCTTGGCTTTCCACTTGTTCTCTATCTCATGTTCCTTCAGCTTTTGAATGAAGTCATTGATATCCATAGAAGCAAGCATCTCACTCTGCTTCAGCTCCATCAGGAAAGATTCCCACTTGGGAGGTAATGCATCAGCCAGACATTGAATCTTCTCTTGAGTAGTTGTCTTGACTTGATGGTTGAAGAGCTCACTAAGAAGATGATAGAATCTGGCAATAAGTTCATCCAAAGACTTGTTTCCCACATACATAAAGTTGTTGAACTCTTTCCTCAAGGCTTTAGACTTAATGTTCTTTAGTGCATCATTCCCTTGAGTGGTCTCAGATACCCACCTTCAATCATCATCCACAATTTGGTGTCCACCCCATTGATGTGGATCTCAAATCTATACTTCCAGTGTGGATAATCATCCAAAGAAAGCAGCTTTGGAGCTTTATTGTAGTTGCTTGTCTCCGTCTCTATAAGTAATAGATTCTGAATCCTGTGGTTCTGGTTTGCCATCAATGCATGTTCTCCATATCAGCAAAGGTAGTCTGGTTTGAATGACACTAGGTGATACGAATGACGGGTATGAATGAATAAGTATGACACGGATGAAGAGACAAATGGTAAGTTCAGACGAATGATAAGCTGACACAAGTGAAGTCAAGCGAATGGAAAGGTCAAACGAATGAATATCGAGACGAATGGATGAGTTAAACGAATGAGATTTAATTCCTGAACAAGTCAGACGAATGACTAAAGTGATTACACGAATGAGAGATCCATTTGTGCAAGGCTCATACGAATCAGTATCTATTCGTGTGAAGTCGAACGAATTAACAGCTATTCGCCCAAGTGGCTTATTCGTGTGAGTGGCTATTCGCCCAAAAACCCCATTCGTACGATCTGGGTTTTCAGCCACACAAAAATCCTTCAAACTTGATGTTTAGGCCGAATTTCACCACCAAAATTGGTAGACAACTTCACAATAACGTTCCCAAGGTTCGTGAATCAACAAATCAGCAAAAGAACCACAAAAACACAAGTTTGGCAATAGAAAAGTAAACTTTTGATGAAGAGAAAACAGGGTTTCTGCAGATTATCAACAAAACAAGCTTGAAATCATTAGATATGATTGAAAACAAGCAGAATCAAGAGCCAAGGCTATTGCATTGAACTAGGGACACTGTATGCATCTACATGTTAAACACAAATAAACAATATCAAATACTTGATTTCATTAATCATAAAAACATTGTACAATCATGATAGACTATTGCATTGAATTAGGGACACTATATGCATCTACATCATCATCTTGATCAACAAACAAACTATTTACAAAATCATCTTCTTGAACTTTTCCCTTCCCGTTATCATCAGGTCCAGGTGCAGAAGATATTCCAGCTAGCTCCTCCTGAGATATTGTTCCCTCCTTATTCCCAGTAACAGGATCATTGCCAGTGAAAGGACCACCTTGAACATCTCCATCTTTATCATCATCATCATCCCTATAACAAAAAAATAGTGTAATCGCTTCAGCTCTACAAGAAGTCTCCCCCTGAGCTGTAGGATTCATCATTTGTATTTGAGCTTTAAGTCCTTGAATTTGATGATAATGATCCTTCAAAACATGATAATCTTATCATGAAGAGATTTAATCATTTTGTTCATAGTCTGAATTTTAGCATTCATGGTCCAAGGGTTTGGGGATAGGGAAGGCATCGACACTGACAGGTTCGACCCATACAAGATCGATGGAAGTCAAAGACAGCCGATAGTGTAGTATCGATAGGCTGAAAGTCTATCTTATGAACTTGTGTTGACCTTACTAATCTTGACGCCGCTACTCGGCCCCTTGACCTGTCGATACTAACAAGATTAACTTCATCCAAGTGCCACGGACATAGAATAATCCGAATTTAACCCGAAGCAAATCTGTAATGGAACAATAAATCACAAGGGCTCGGGTAAGGAGGTTTGGTCTTAGCCAATCCTATACCTTTGAGTTTTTGGAACATGTCATCAACCAAGCTTAGATTGTTACATATCATAATCTAAGTTAACATAACTAAATGGTAATTCATGAACATAACAAGGATATGATGAACCATTATTGATTTACAACATGTTATAATCTAGAATACACCATGCATGGGTTTCATGCATAGTGTAATGGATTATGTTTTCAAGAAAAATAAGTAAACTTAGACTAAGTTTCTAACTTATAACTAAGTCATGTAATAAACTTATTATGTTAACAAGAAGGTTATGAACTAAGCTTGAGATGGTTACAAGGATCAAAATTGTCACACCCGAGCCGGCGGGCTGGATCGACTTTCCTGTCGGGCGGAAGGTTCTCGGGCGCGATATCGTTTGACAATCGAAATGATCAGAGTGTTTGCATAGCACATGATATATAAATGAGAAATGTTATTCATGACAATGATATAGAATTACAAAGGTAAATTACATTGTTACTCATAATTTAACTAAGTAAATCTACCCAAAAGAATCAATGAGTTTCTATCTTGTAATTGTACAAGATCTACAAAAGATGATTCATTATATTGTCATTCATAAGTATGTTCAGCACAAAATGTAGCTAGGTCTTCTAAAAGTCCACTATCTATTTCCTTGAATACTGATGACTAAACCTGTTCGTCACCAGAGAAAACATGCATTTAAACAAAGTCAACACTAGGTTGGTGACTTCATAAGTTTGATAATTGAAAACATTGATTTGTTCACATACACAGTCACAATGTCATACATGATACTTGTAAGTGTTTGATTCATCTGTTCACAAAATGGCCTCTCCATAGTTGTATTTACACGTAGTATCTCATCCTATTAGCTATGCTTATATATAGGGCATATGTATGGGAACAAGCCCCAGCCAACATCCAACCACATACCTAATAGAACTCAACACCACTTGCAATACAACTATAGATACCCATTTTCATCTCACATGTTCATCCCGTTTGATATTCACCCATCCGTTGTGTTCATCACCTAGTGTTATATGTAGAATAATATCATAAGAGGGGTTTAGTTATCAAACTAAAGTATTGATAAACCCTCAATGTGTTAAGGAAATTAGATTAATTTAATCTGATCCTTGTTATTATTCTCTCGCTTGTGGGGTTAACTGTTAGTCACTTTTAATAATAAGAGTGTTAGTTAACTAATTGATATCTTGTTCACAACTTGAAGTGCATAGAGCCTAAAAAGAATCCATTGCAATCCTCACGTAATCAGATTACAATGCATCCGATTTACCTCTACCACTTTGTATTCCCATAGACCTCATCGAAACTATTACCAGTACTATGAAATGAGAGAAAATAAATTCTTCAGTCTACTAGTCAATAGGAATCGATGGATTAATTACAATTATCATTGTAGATTATTATCACCATGTGTCGCTTACCAGAACCTGACTGTTCGTCGCCCTGTCACAGGTCATACGTTACCGGCCAATGATTAATACGATCAACATACCATCCCTACAAGCTGGAGGTTTGTCAAACCTATGGTACCACTATGCTATCGTCGGTTTAGTCACGTCAAACTAACTGGTCAGCGATTTGTGTGAGGGACTTACAATGATCAACTTGAATACATGGCACATGATTGAAATGATATAATATAGACAGTTCAATAGTAATCAATTGTTGTTGTGTGTTCACCAATGTTGTTTGTTCTCAATGTTGTGTGTTCTCGTTGTTCTTAACAAAGTTATATAAGAACTTTTCTTATTATACAATGTTGGTTGTTGTGTGAATGATGTTGTTATCATGAAGGTACATTATCATGATTATCATTCTTGTTGTTCCATATGTTCACCATGATGCCACTACAGTATTGTAAGAGCTAGTCTTACAACACTTAGTAGACTCAGGTGGTGGATGATATCTGTTTCGTGTTATCTCATAGTTTTCATCGAGTTATAAACATAGTGTTATAAGAAATTGTCCTATTACACTTAGCTAACTCCGGTAGAGAATGATATTATGAAGATATATTATCTTCATATCATTCATGGTTGTTGTTGTTGTTATCGTGTTCACCTGTGATAATCTCATGGTTTGTTCTTGTAAGAATAATTAAGTGTTATAAGATAGAATCTTACAACTACATTATTCTATAGTTTTGATGATTCCTGAAGTTACATTATCATGTTTCATCTTAGTTGTCTTTGTCGTGTTATGATCATACAAGCATGCATACAATGATAAGCGATAATAAGTCAAGCAATATTATCTAAATCATAGTATAACAATATGTTGTACTAAAACTTTTAAATAAATAAAAGATTTAGCATGTTTCTTAGCCCCGAGAGTTTAAAATCAATTAAGATTAGAAGGGGGCATATGAACTCACCTTGTAGTTGTTGTGGTTGACTAAGTATAAACAAGAATGCACGCGCTCTTTGTTGTACTTGATGTTGTTTTCACGATCCTGTGTTGATTTCACAATGTTTGTGACTTGTAAGTATAAATTGTATGTACTTGAGTGTGTGTAAGTGTTAGCCCTAAAGTTGGCTACCACTCGTGAGTCTCGGTCATCATTCGGCCTTGTTTACTTTAGGTTGTTGATATGATCAGTTTTTATGTTTCATTTGTCACAACACATTCTTGTAATTTTGCAACCTTATCATGATGTGTTCGTTACTTGTATTGATAGGATCCTTATAAACCATCCTAAGTCATAAGTAAAACATAAGTTTATAGTTTAGAAATCCACATGTTGTTCTTGTTAGACTTGAAAAGATGTGTTACGTAGTCACAAGGAACCATGTTATATTATAGAAATTGAGTTTCAACAAGTTCCTAAGGGTAACACTTAAATTTACACTTTAAACTTTTCATATGGTTTTTGAAATCACTTGTATATTTATTGTTTTATGAGTCCTTCACCAACATTGTAGTATTTTAAAGAAAATCCCATGCATGCTATCAATGATTTTTGACTTAGTGTGTCAGGTTATGTCATCAACTATGTGGGCCGAAAAAATCAATTTGGGCCGAATAAATTATGTGGGTTAAGCCAAGTGTCATGGGCCGAACAACAGGTGGGTTGAACCAAGTGTCATAGGCCGAATGAGTTCCTTGGCTTATGGTTCTTGGCCGAATGGTGACTCCCGGTCGAATGGAGGAGTTGGCCGAATAACCATGGCCGGTTGAGATGCCTAAACCGAATGATGGTGTCCCACGAATGGGCCTAGTCGAATGGCCCTTGGCCGATTGACGGTGGTCGAAAAAGGGTGGCCGAATGGTGTGCTAGGTCGAATGAGGGTCCACCCGACTGGCGTACGAATGAAGCTTCACATTCGGTCAACATGGTCCGAGAGAATGAGACATGGGCGAATCAATGAAAATACTTGAACACATGTCTAAAATAACTAAGTCTAATGAACATGAGAATATGAACATGAATGAACATGAACTTACAATTATATGAACAATGTTAATACGATTAGGGTTTGAGCACGATAAACATATCAACAACAAGTGAGAGCATCGTTCATTGATTCACCGTCCATCGTACATTTCAACCGTTCAATGTGAGTACATAGCCCCTCCTTTCCTACTTTTAAATATTTTGGGGTGGAACATGTGAATACTGTTTTCGAAACTCAATTTCTTAAATGGTTTTCATTACTCGATTACTAGAATGGTTTTCATTATTTTAAAACTTATGTTTAGCTATGTTGGTATACATTAATACATTTGAACATTTGAACATCTCGTACAAGTACAAGTGGGTTTTCAATTAAACTATGTAACATGGATGCACAGTTTGTAAACAAGCTTATTCACATCATGTAAGCATATATTTAGGACTTTGAGGGCTGAAATCACTATTCTTAGATTTCAGGCGTGAAGTTCACGCAATAGTACATTTAGGACTCAAGGGTTAGAAGTTATGAACTTAACCTCTAAACTTGAGTTCACGCGCTGGTTCAACGTTAGTAATATGAATTAACTGTTGATTAACTTTAACAGTTAAAGATGGATTGGTGTAGATTAGCAATATGAATTAACTATTGATTAACTATAACAGTTAAGGTCATATTGAGTACATTCCATTGACACATAGTTGGTTTTAATTTATTTTTTTACCATGGACTGTGTTGGATATTTGTCAGTCTTTACCTAACTCCGAACGTAGTTTGGGACTTGGATTTAAGATGAAAATAGGATATACTTGATGATAGTTTGTGTTACATTAGCATGTTACTACAATTATAGTTTTACATATATACATTTTATACATGGTGGTTGTACACATTGGTTGATGGTACATATTCATCGGTTGTTTGAACTCAGGTTATATACAGGTTTTATACAGGTTACACTCACAGGTTTTCAAGAATTATCTTTTGGAACTTATATTTTCATATTCATAAACCATATGTTTTACAATATATAAACCTATGTATGTCACCAACTACTGTTTGTAGTTGACAGATTTTCTTCACATGTTTCAGGTGATCAGAGGTAGGCACAAAACATGGACAACTAAGGCAACCTAGTCTAAGATAGAACAAGATCAAGAAACAAGCTAAGAAGGATTAGAAACTCATTAAATCCTTGTTGTTTAATTATCTTGTCTGTTCTTATTTTGTAAACATTATTTTTGAGGTCGGTTAGTTGTATTCTTTTGGTAGTTAGACATGGTATGTAAACATTACTTTAATCATATTAAACTTAGTAATTCATTGTGGTTGTTCATCTTTGATCTTGTGCACTTGAATCAACCGATCATTCGATCAAGTCATCACCGCGCCGTGGATTCCGCACGTGCCGCAGGGGTGTGACACCTAGACACTCAGACCATATAGTTGGAGCATCTGCTCCATGTGATAGTCCAAGTGGCCATCAAAAGGATGGATTAGGCAATAAGACTCTAACTATGGCAATGGCCAATGAAGTTCACACTAATGACGCCGGAATCCCCAGTACTAAGAAAAAGGGGTACATGACAATGTTGAGATGGACTCAGGTCATGTTGAAACTGACAACACTATTAGGGATTCGGATGATATCCTTAAAAATATTAACGAATCAAATCATAAAATTGAGTAATTGACGGCTAATGTACAAAGTCTTCACACTAGTGTAGCCAAACTCACTGACTTGGTTACAAAAGTGTTGAATGAGAAAAACATACAAGCCAAATCCAACCCAATGCAGACACATTCATCTGAAGGTTCCCCACATACCTCACCCACCTCAAATGTTCCTAAACTTAGCACCACCTATTTTCAAGAAGTGTGAAACCCACTTCTTACCACCCGCCTAAACACCGTGTTTCACAATTTTTCACAGGATTTCATTCACTCCAATGGGTTGGAGATGGAGTTACTGAAAGTCTTAGTTGACTCCAAAATCAAGTCCCTCAAACATAAGGTGGCAAACCACTCCATCTTCCTAAAATCCTTTACATATATAGCTCATCCTCCCTCTTAGTTCAAAGAGCAGGTTGATGAAGCCAAAAAGAGTGAGACAAAGAAGCTTCTTTTTGCATGCTCAGAAAGCCAAATTGGCTGAGGATGAGTCTAAGCAGCAGAAGATGAAGGTTGCAAAGCAAAGGAGCCAATAGGCTCTCCTCAAGGCTACACTGGATCAGCAGTTTCAAGCTGAAGCTGCCAAGGCTAGCCTTGAACAGAAAGAAAAAACGGCCTCTTCTCAGATGGAGACTAGCAATTCTTGTATGATCAGAAAGCCAAAACCCAAAGCCATCAAACAGCTTGTCACACCCCGAGCCAGCGGGCCGTATCGTGTGTTCCGTCGGGCGGAAGGTTCCCGAGGCGCGATATCGGGAATGATAATCGTTATGATCAGATTGTTTACATAGCATCAACATTGAGAATAACTAAAGCACAATATAGCATTAAACTAGGATTACAAAGTTAAATTACAATTATCAATGTTTGATAATTTAACTAAGTAAGCCTATCAAAAGAATCAAATGTTTACTATCTTGTAACTGTACAAGATATCAAAAGTGACTCACAACAATCACAAAATATGTGCTTCACAAAACTACTAGGTCCTCTAACTGGGCATCCTAGCATGCATTTCTGAGCCTTAGCTTAATCATGTACATCACCTGAGAAAGCATGAAAGAAAACAAAGTCAACACAATGGTTGGTGAGTTCATATAGTTTAGTAGTTGAAAAATAGCTTTTGCAAACCTTTTCGGTAACAACCTTAACCTCATTAACATCACATGTAATATCCAATTCGGTATGCTTATATATAGGGCATACGAAAAGGGTCGAGCCTACAACCCGCCCAGACGCCATCCCACCACATACTAAACCACATATGACATTGTTGTTAATGATAATTAAGCATTTTACCTACCATCCAATCCCATTTCTATCATAGCTTTAGCATTATGTTTAATAGTTTACAACACGCACACAATAGCATTTGCAAGTCTAGTTTGAGAGTTACCTTTATGAACAACTGAACACCCTAAGGAATTCAGTATCCATCCATATCGGAACTAGATGTGATTAGCAACATCGATGTTTTGATAAAGGACTCCCAAGATGACACAGAGTCAACTAAATAAACCAGAATCATCCTAGTCACACATCACGACATGGGTAGACGGTGCAAAATCACTGTATGGCAAGCACTGAGAGGCCAACAGTCTGCTCCTCAAACTCCTGACTATAAAGAACACCCTATGGCAAGCACTAAAAGGCCAGTCGGTCCGTTCTACAATAGTCCTGGCTATAAAGAACACCCTATGGCAAGCACTGAGAGGCCAGTCGGTCCGTTCTACTCTAGCCGTTAGCTTTAGCATTCAAGTTCATAGCATACAAGTTTATAGCATTCACATAGCCCGGAATTTATGTATCTTGTGCACAAATACTAGCTTTGCATTAGCATAGTTTAGTATTCACGTATCTCATGCACAAATACTAGCCTGTTGTCTTAGCATTTCAAGCCTATCAAGCATACAGGAGTCTAAAGCATTCCAAGCACTTCGAGCATTCGAGCGTATCAAGCGTATCAAGCATATCAAGCATATAAGTCTTTTTAAGTTTGAGCATTCAAGCTTTCAAAGTTAGTTTATAAAAGCATCTCACAATTTTAGTCTTTGTTTTCTTTGCATATTAGAAGCATCCAAGGTTTTAAGCAATCTAGTATAAAAGTCTGTAGCATTAGCATGTAGTCTTAGCATGTAGCATTAGCATGTAATCTAAGCATGTAACATTAGCATGAAATCTTAGTATATAGCATTAGTATTTAGCATTAGCATTTAGCGTTAGCACGTAGCCTTAGCATTTAGATTTTGTGCATGAGGCATTAGCATTTAGAATAAAGTCTTAGCTTTTAGCTTTTAGAATAAGTGTAATAAGCATAAGCATTAGTTTTAGTATTATAAATAAGTATAAAAGCATTTACGAAATATTTGAACATTTTTTAAAATGTATAACATGCTTCTCAGTCTCGAAGTAAAATTCAAAATAGTTTGAAAAGGGACAATGAACTCACCTATGTTGCTATATATGAATAATGTGCGCTCGTTAGTTGTGGCTTAAGTATCTTCAACACCTGAGTTGTTTTAAGAGATTCGAATACTATAAGTCTTCATAATAGACGCAAACAAGGGATTTGGTCTCGGTGTGCAACTAAGTGTCCTATGTTGCTAATGAGTTTCCATGATTCGTTCTAACTAATCTAATACATTACCCGTTTATAACCATTGTCCCATAGGTAGTGGCTATTAAACCTTAGCTATGTAAGGTCTATGTTAATTGCATTTAAAGTTTTTAATTAAAACATTTTAAATAGTTCCTTCAACGTTAAACCCTTAGGTTAAAATCATTTAATTAATTTAAGAAAGTTTATCATTTCTTTCATTTACTAAAACCATAATTTATTTTAAGAAAATCATAAGTTAGCTAGTAAGACTTTAAGTTAATCCAATTTGATCAACTCTAAGCCTATAGTTAAGTCTTAGCTTTCTTGTTTCTTGGATCATTAGTGTGTACAACTTAACCTAGAAGTCCATTGGAACTATCTAACTTAGTTGTAGGTGGTATGATATTTACTAAGTATTGGGCGTTAACAATGAATTAACTCTAATACTCAGTTGATTCCTCGCTTCTTTGCAACTCAGGCTTTATACTAAAATACTTAACACTCTTGATTTTGTTGCCTAAATCCTTGCCTAACCTCAATTCCTTTTGGTAGACAAGATCTAGGTTTACATGTGTTTAGCAAAGTATTGATGTTAAAGGTCTCTAGCATGAAAGGCTTACAAGTTTGTTATCTTTATTTGAAAAATCTTATTTATGTACCCAAGCCCATGTTTAACATCTATTGTGATTTAAAATGCTTTGCTGTTGAACAATGGCATGAACCTTTAGCATCCACTTAGTATTCTAGCAAACCCTAATAATCCTTCTCATGCACACACCCGTTCACCCCATGCATACCATTCACGTAGTTTCCCATGCATACAATCGTGTACACCACTCCATGTAACCAGCCGCATATGGCACACTTGGCCGAATGAAGCGGTGTCTGGGAATGGTCTTGGCCGAAAGGGGTGTGGCCGCATGAGGCCATGAGCGAATGAGGCTTGGCCGATTGAGGAGTGCCGAAGGAGAAGACATCGACCTAAGAGGCTAGGCTGAACGAATGGAAGCTGGGCCGAACTAGCATGGCCGAAGGAGGTTAAGCAGACCGAATGTGACCCAATGTCATTCGGCCGAATGTGGCTGGTTGCTTCGGCTAGGAGTCATTCGGCCACCTGCAGCCCAAGGCCATTCGGTCGTTCGACCTGCATCACGACAACCCCTTTTTTCGGGCTAAATGGCCATGGTTTGAACTAACACTTGCTCCTTACACATCCTAGAGGTTTAGTGAGTGATTTCCTAAGGTTTGTAAAGCTTTCAACCGGTTTCTATGAGGGGTTTGAAATAAGGTTTTGAAAACCCTAAAACCGTGACAAAGAGCTCATCCCTACCTCAAATCGGACGATCTTGGGTTCCAGATCCTTGTACTTCCGTGATCTACGTGACGTGGTGGTGGTTTAGACACCAAAATGCCTTGACTTGGTTGAGAAATGGAGGAGATAGGGCTTGAACTTCTAGAGAGAGAGTGTAGAGAGAGAAAGTGACTGAAATGGTATGTTGGGGCAGGTAGTTGGGAATTAAATGAGGCATTGATTGCCTCATTAAAAGCTTTCAACTACTCGCGTGTTCGGTCTCGATCGATTTCGTTCGGTTTCGCGCAAAAGTGTCGTTTTCGTTCCGTTTTCGTAACAAAATGTTGCGGTTTTAAAAATAAGATTTATAAATTTATTTTTGGTGGTAATTCCTAGTAAATTAACTAAATATCTTCCATTTATTTAAATTTTCTAAAAACTTTTAAGTTACAGTTTAAATCGAATCGCGTAATCGTTGCGCATATTCGTTCGAATCATCACCCGTACGAATACGACGATAACTACACTTTTCAATATGGTTTTCTAACTATTGGACATCATTCATAACGTTAAACTTTCAGATATATTCGTACAGATCGTCACCTATACGAATAATCCGTCCATTTAGCTTTCTTGTAACAACCTCTGTTATTGTTTTGTTCTGTTCAACCTCGCATACGTTTATACATAATAGCATCTTAACAAGCATTTATATGTCAGTTCAGTGTTGTCTGATATGTTTCTGACTGTTAAACCATGAGATTTAATCAGGTTACTGACACATTTGCATAATAGTTTAGTGTTAAGCATTACATGATAATAGCATACAAATAGTTCACATAGTTTGTACCTGAGTTACTATGTAAGTTACTATGCAAATCACTGTTCTGGTAACGTTTCCGACGCTGATGTTACAGTCTCCCCTTGTTAAAGAAATTCGTCCCGAAATTTACGAATCATTCTCTGGTACGTCTTCCTCTGCAAACAATTGGGGATACTTAGACTTCATGTGATCTTCGCGTTCCCAGATAAACTCGGGTCCACGCTTTGAATTCCAGCGAACCTTTACGATCGGGATACGGCTTCGCCTTAGTTGCTTAACCTTACGATCCATAATCTCCAAAGGTTCTTCAATAAAGTGCAAGTGTTCGTCCAATTGAATTTCTTCAACTGGTATGATGAGTGATTCGTCAGCAAGGTATTTCTTCAAGTTAGAGACGTGAAACACGTCATGCACACCACTAAGATCATCAGGTAACCTTAGTCTATACTCCACAGGACCAATACGTTCAATGATCTCGAACGGACCCACGTATCGTGGTGCTAATTTGCCTTTCTTTCTAAAATGAACTACGCCTTTCCATGGGGATACCTTTAACATGACGCGGTCTCCCACTTGGAATTCCAACGGCTTGCGCCATTTGTCGGCATAGCTCTTTTGTCTGTTTTGGGTTGCTTGTAGCCTTTGTTGAATCTGAGCAATCTTATCTGTAGTTTCTTGAATAAGCTCTGGCCTAGTTATTCCGACTATCTCCCACTTCAGTCCAACAGATCGGCGATCGACATTTTCGACCAAAAAGAGCCTCGAACGGTGCACATCCGATGCTACTATGGTAACTGTTGTTGTAGGAGAATTCAATCAGTGGCAAATGAGAGTCCCAGTTCCCACCAAAATCCAATACACAGGTTCTCAACATGTCCTCCAGGGTCTGTATCGTACGTTCGCTCTGGCCGTCCGTTTGTGGATGGTAAGCGGTACTCTGATTTAAGTGCGACCCTAGAGATTTTTGCAATGATTGCCAGAACCTCGATGTGAATCTGCTATCTCGATCTGAGATAATAGACAACGGTACACCGTGGCGTACCACTATCTCGTTGATGTATAGTCTTGCCAGTTTATCCATTGTGTAGGTCTCACGTATTGGCAAGAAATGAGCAGATTTGCTTAATCGATCAACGATAACCCAAATAGTATCATGACCACTGTAAGTGCGGGATATCTTGGTAATAAAGTCCATAGCTATTTGTTCCCACTTCCAAAGCGGAATCTCAGGCTGTTCCAGTAAACCTGACGGTTTCTGGTGTTCCGCCTTTACTTTTGCACACGTAAGGCATCGACCAATGTACTTAGTTATGTCTTTCTCTTTCTCCACTACATGAGCCAAGAAAGCTACTGCTTCTGTAGACACTTACGCGCTTTTATGTAGGATATGATTTTGACACCACGCTTTGCTTGATCCCCTCGAACTTCCAATACACGATCATTCGCCAATGGAATCCTAAGTAGCTTTTCAGAACAGATGACTTCCACTCTATTGAGAGATAGCCAATCCATCCCAACAATGATGTCGAAACTACCCAACTCCATTGATATCAAGTCGATGGTAAATGTATGATTAGTAAGTGTAAGTGGGCAGTTCCTAAGTATAGTGCTAGCTATGATTTGTTTCCCATTTGCTACTTCGATAATATAAGGGGAGTCTAAAGATTCCTCAGTAAGATTAAGTTGGCGTGCAAAGTCAGAAGAAATAAAACTCTGATCTGCACCAGTGTCAAACAGAATAGATACATACGAGTTATGTAAAAGAAATGTACCAGTGACCACGTTAGGGTCTTGGCGTGCTGCATTGGCTCCAATCACAAAAGCCCTCCCACGAGGTGCTTGAGCTCCCTGTTTCATTCGCTTCGGACAGTCCTTGGAGAAATGGCCTACTTCTCCACAGTTATAGCATCCCCTATTGTTGTTGTTGTGATTGCCAGGGTTTGGTGGTGGAGGTAATGCTATAGCAGCATTGTTTGCAGCTTGTGTTGCTGGGGTACGGCATTGCTGAGCCCAGTGGCCTAGTCGGCCACAACTGTTGCATCTTCTACACTTTACAATAGCAGGATGATGAAATTTGCATTGTGTACACTGAGGATGCATTCCAACATAAGGTTTGGGTGCAACATTAGCAGGTGCTGCAGTAACTTGTTGCAAAGGGGTGGCCATCACATAGTTCTTGACGACCTTCTGCTTTTTCTTCTGATGATGTTCGGGCTTCTTTGACGGTTCTTCCTTAGCTTTGCCCGAATCTTTCTTCAGAATTCCTGATTTCACCATCACATCAGTGAGTTTAGCCGATAAGGAGATGGCTGACTCTAGAGTCACAGGGTTTGCAGCAAGTACAATGCCCTGAATGCAGGATGGTAATCCTCCCACATAACGATCAATCATCTTTTCCAGAGTCGGCACCATCTCTGGTACCAAAGCTACCAGTTCATGATAGCGAGTAGTGTAAGCCATATGATCTGCCCCCTTCATCACATGATTGGACAGTTCAGTCTCTAGCTTCTGAAGTTCGTGCTTGGGACAGAATTCATTCCTTAACAGGATTTTGAAATCTACCCAAGGCATAGCCAGTGCTTCTTCTCTGCATCTAGCTCTTATCTGGGAGTTCCACCATGTTAAAGCCTGTTTGCCAAAAGATCCAGCAGCGTAGCGATCCTTATGGTGTTCTGGACAACCACTAATGTCCAGTGTAGTCTCCATCTTCTTTAGCCACTGGATCAGTCCAACAGCTCCTTCAACACCGCTAAAGCTTGGCGGTTTGCATCCTACGAATGATATGTAGGAACAGTCTGAAGTAGTACTTGTGTTTCCACTAGCTTCCCCCGTTGTATGCCCAGAGTTGTTGCTGTGGCCTTGAATTCTGTTGATCATCTCTGGGATGACATCCTTCAGCTGGTTAGTCAGCTGACTGCTCAGTAATGTTGCCAAGGCAAACAATAGCAGGATCTAAAGTTGGAGTTGCATTCGGGTTTGGAGGTGGATTGTGTGGACGAGGAGGAGGTAGATGAGGAGATGAAGGTGGTGTAGGTGTTGATGAGTGAGGTGACTGCGGTGGCGGTGGCAACAGAGGAGGCTGTCTTCTAGGAGGCATTCTCATCATAACCAAAAGAATATTGGTTAGTGCAGTGATCGAATGCAGAAGACACAATGCAAGCATAAATCCTATGTTCTCTATATGAGGGTCCCTAAGTTATAGTCTAGGCCAAACAGTTTTAAGTAAATGACCTATTATTCTCTATAACCTTGAGCTCTGATACCAATCTGTCACACCTCGAGCCGGTGGGCTGGAACGTATTTCCCTTCGGGCGGAAGATTCCCTGGGGCGCGGGCGCGCGATATCGGGAATGATAATCATGATGATCAGATTGTTTACATAGCATCAACATTGAGAATAACTAAAGCACAATATAGAATTAAACTAGGATTACAAAGTTAAATTACAATTATCAATGTTTGATAATTTAACTAAGTAAGCCTATCAAAACTGATTCACAACAATCACAAAATATGTGCTTCACAAAACTACTAGGTCCTCTAACTGGGCATCCTAGCATGCATTCCTGAGCCTTAGCTTAATCATGTACATAACCTGAGAAAGCATGAAAGAAAACAAAGTCAATACAATGGTTGGTGAGTTCATATAGTTTAGTAGTTGAAAAATAGCTTTTGCAATCCTTTTCGGTAACAACCTTAACCTCATTAACATCACCTGTAATATCCAATTCGGTATGCTTATATATAGGGCATACGAAAGGGTCGAGCCTACAACCCGCCCAGACACCATCCCACCACATACTAAACCACATATGACATTGTTGTTAATGCTAATTAAGCATTTTACCTACCATCCAATCCCATTTCTATCATAGCTTTAGAATTATGTTTAATAGTTTACAACACGCAGACAATAGCATTTGCAAGTCTAGTTTGAGAGTTACCTTTATGAACAACTGAACACCTTAAGGAATTCAGTATCCATCCATATCGGAACTAGATGTGATTAGCCACATCGGTGTTTTGATAAAGGATTCCCAAGATGACACAGAGTCAACTAAATAAACCAGAATCATCCTAGTCACACATCACAACATGGGTAGACGATGAGGAATCACTGTATGGCAAGCACTGAGAGGCCAACATTCTGCTCCTCAAAGTCTTGACTATAAAGAACACCCTATGGCAAGCACTGAAAGGCCAGTCAATCTGTTCTACAATAGTCCTGGCTATAAAGAGCATCTTATGGCAAGCACTGAGAGGCCAGTCGGTCCGTTCTACTCTAGTCGTTAGCTTCAGCATACAAGTTTATAGCATTCACATAACCTGGCATTTACGTATCTTGTGCATAGATACTAGCTTTGCGTTAGCATAGTTTAGCATTCACGTATCTCATGCACAAATACTAGCCTGTTGTCTTAGCATTTCAAGCCCATCAAGCATACGAGAGTCTAAAGAATTTCAAGCACTTCAAGCATTCGAGCATATCAAGCGTATCAAGCATATCAAGCATATAAGTCTTTTTAAGTTTGAGCATTCAAGCTTTCAAAGTTAGTTTATAAAAGCATCTCACAATTTTAGTCTTTGTTTTCTTTGCATATTAGAAGCATCCAAGGTTTTAAGCAATCTAGTATAAAAGTCTGTAGCATTAGCATGTAGTCTTAGCATGTAGCATTAGCATGTAATCTTAGCATGTAACATTAGCATGAAATCTTAGCATATAGCATTAGTATTTAGCATTAACATTTAGCGTTAGCATGTAGCCTTAGCATTTAGATTTTGTGCATAAGGCGTTAGCATTTAGAATAAAGTCTTAGCTTTTAGCTTTTAGAATAAGTGTAATAAGCATAAGCATTAGTTTTAGTATTATGAATAAGTATAAAAGCATTTACGAAATATTTGAACATTTGTTAAAATGTATAACATGCTTCTCAGTCCCGAAGTAAAATTCAAAATAGTTTGAAAAGGGACAATGAACTCACCTGTGTTGCTATGTATGAATTATCACAAATAATGCGCGCTTGTTAGTTGTGGCTTAAGTATCCTCAACACCTTAGTTGTTTTAAGATATTCGAATACTATAAGTCTTCATAATAGACGCAAACTAGGGTTTTGGTCTCGGCGTGCAACTAAGTGTCCTATGTTGCTAATGAGTTTCCATGATTCGTTCTAACTAATCTAATACATTACCCGTTTATAACCCTTGTCCCATAGGTAGTGGCTATTAAACCTTAGCTATGTAAGGTCTATGCTAATTGCATTTAAAGTTTTTAATTAAAACATTTTAAATAGTTCCTTCAACGTTAAACCCTTAGGTTAAAATCATTTAATTAAATTAAGAAAGTTTATCATTGCTTTCATTTACTAAAACCATAATTTATTTTAAGAAAATCAAAAGTTAGCTTGTTAAACTTTAAGTTAATCCAATTTGATCAACTCTAAGCCTATAGTTAAGTCTTAGCTTTCTTGTTTCTTGGATCATTAGTGTGTACAACTTAACTTAGAAGTCCATTGGAACTATCTAACTTAGTTTTAGGTGGTATGATATTTACTAAGTATTGGGTGTTAACAATGAATTAAAACTAATACTCAGTTGATTCCTCGCTTCTTTGCAACTCAGGCTTTATACTAAAATAGTTAACACTCTTGATTTTGTTGCGTAAATCCTTACCTAACCTCAATTCCTTTTGGTAGACAAGATCTAGGTTTACATGTGTTTAGCAAAGTATTGATGTTATAGGTCTCTAGCATGAAAGGCTTACAAGTTTGTTATCTTTATTTGAAAATCTTATTTATGTACCCAAGCCCATGTTTAACGTCTATTGTGATTTAAAATCCTTTATTGTAGAACAATGGCATGAACCTTTAGCATTCACTTAGTATTCTAGCAACCCCTAATAATCCTTCCAATGCACACACCCGTTCACCCCATGCATACCATTCACGTAGTTTCCCATGCATACAATCGTGTACACGACTCTATGTAACCAGCCGCATATGGCAAGCGTGGCTGAATGAAGCGGTGTTTGCGAATGGTCTTGGCCGAAAGGGGTGTGGCCGCATGAAGCCTTGAGCGAATGAGGCTTGGCCGATTGAGGAGTGCCGAAGGAGAAGACCTCAACCGAAGAGGCTAGACCGAATGAATTTAAGCTGGGTCGAACTAGCATGGCCGAAGGATGTTAAGCCGACCGAATTTGATCCAATGCCATTCGGCCGAATGTGGTTGGTTGCTTCGGCTAAGAGTCATTCGGCCACCTGCAGCCCAAGGCCACTCGGCCGTTCGACCTACATCACGACAGCCCCTCTTTCCGGGCTAAATGGCCATGGTTTGAACTAACACTTGTTCCTTACACATCCTAGAGGTTTAGTGAGTGATTTCCTACGGTTTGTAAAGCTTTCAACCGGTTTCTATGAGGGGTTCGAAATAGGGTTTTGAAAACCCTAAAATCGTGACAAAGAACTCATCCTGTAACATCAGTGCCGGAACCGTTGCCGGAACAGTGATCACAACAGTAGCATGAACAGTAAATAGGTACGAACTACATACATTTCAGTGCATTTCATATTCATATCATCCACTGTTATCATTTTATGAATCAAACAGAGAATTCATGATCATTTCAGAGAAACAAAACTCAGAAAACATGGTTTATCAGTCAGATAATGATCTGGCAAATAGAACCATCATGTGATTATTTGTTAGGATTCTATTATGTATAAACGTATGTGAGGCTTTACAGAACAAAACAACACGGATGTTGGTACGTGAATGCTAAACTGACGGGTTATTCGTATAGGTGACGATCTGTACGAATAAATCTGAAGGTTTAACGTTCTGAATGATATCCTATAATTAGAAAACAATATTGAAAAGTATAGTTATCGCCGTGTTCGTATGGGTGACGATTCGAACGAATACGCGCGACGACCGTGCAATTCGATTTAAACAGTTAATTAAATATTTCTGAAATTTTAAAATAAACAAAAGATAATTAGTTAATTTATTAGGAATCACAACTTTTAATAATTTTATGAATCTTATTTTATAAACCGTATCGTTTCGTGACAAAAAAAAACTTCGAGTAAACGATGTGTTACGCGAGACCGAACGAGACCGAGCAACTGGGTGTTTCTAAATCAATTAATGAGGCATTAAACCTCCACCAACCACCACCAAACCCTATCTCTCTCCCTCATTTCGTCCTCCTCTCTCTCTCTCTAAGAAGAAGAAGCTCCACCTTCTCTCTAAAGGTTCTCTTCCAAATCCTCACCAATCCAAGCATCCTAGGTGTTGAAACGATCCCAACGCAACGTAGATTGAGGAAGTACAAGTCGTTTGAGCATTCAACCATCAGATCCGAGGTAAAAACTCTAGTTGTTTCGGTTATATATGTGTATCACGATCTTTGGTGTGGTTAGTTATATAACCGGCTCACGCACCTCTAAAACCTTAGTATAAACCCTTGCACGCAGCTAGATGGCCACGAAAACTAACATGTAACAGCTTAGAAGTGTTGCAGTTGATGAGGGTGATGCAAGTTCGCGACTAGCCAGAGGCCGAACCTTTCCGGGGCCAAGAAGGAGGGTGGCGAACCCCCACTTCGCAAGCCTCCAAAGTGGCGAACCCTGAGTCCCCAAACCTGCGCACCTGACTCACGCACCATGGGGGCGAACCTTTCTTCTAGGGCCGAACCTAAGGGCCATAGCCGAACCATCTAGGAAACGAACCTATATTCTTCCCACGAACCCATGCATACCACACTAACCCTACAATACCCGAACCTTAGGGTGACGAACCCTGCGAACAATGAGCACAGACTAGTGCCGAACCCTATCATTATGGTTGGCCGAATCTAGGGTTCGTGAACCTTGGCCACGAACCTCCAACCGGGCTGAAGTGCATGAGAGCCGAACCTTTTGGTAAACCAACATGCACGCATGCTGTTAACCATGGAAACTTACCCGAACTTTCACTACCAGCGAACCTATGCTCTTTTTTTTCACGAACTATTGAACCTAGGGTGGAATACCTGCATGTGGCCGAACCCTTAGCTGAAGCATAAAGGTTCGCTGCCTTAGGCGATGACAAACCTAAATGTTATGAAATTATGGAGGTGTTGAACCTAAAACCCCTTTTAGAACTAGACGAAACCACCATTTGAGAAAACTAGGGCCCTTAATATGGAACTAACATAATACTATCATATAAGGAGGATAGACTTAAATAGAGTTGCATGGGAAAAACAAAGTATATGGGCATGAGAAATCATGTAAGGCCTATACTAAGGATAAGTGTAGTTAATGTGACCATGAATTAGGTTACTGATAATGGGTTTTGTTTTAAACACACTAACGATCTAATGCAAGATGATTAATATATATTGGAATGGCTTAGAACACGAGGATTATTGAGGACACTTCATATTCAGTATGGTTAACATAGATGAAGTAAATTAAACATTTACGTTGAATCATTCAAATAAATTGGTTGTAATCAAATGGGAATCAAAGATCATCAAGTGGACCTAAGTAGGCCCAATGGGTTTAGTTAAGCCCATCATATGATAATTACTAATTTTGAGCTTAGTGAATAATGTTTTGACAAAAGAAAATGAATTGTAAAATAGGTCTAATTTAATTAGATGATTTTCTAAATTTTACTAAATTTGAATAGACATAAATTATAAAATTTCTAGTTAAAACTTTGATTATTTTAACAAATCATGGGAGTTGGGTATACAAATGAGTAGTTAAGTTAAATCGAGCCTTAGAAACATAATAGCAATCTAGGACACTTAGTTGCACACCGAGACCAAACCATAAATACGACGATAAATATGTATACTCATCACATTCGAATTCTTTAAAATAACTCAGGAACTGAAGAAACCTAAGTTACCAAAATGAGCGCGCATTTTGTGATAGATCATTCGCACAACAACGAAGGTGAGTTCATTGCCCCTTTTCTAACATTTTGTTTTAAAATGCGGGGCTAAGAAGTATGCGTAAACTGTTTTACATAAATTGTTTACTTAAATGCTTTTACTTAACATATGTTTTATATGTGAACTGTTATCTTAGATCATGTGTAGGTAAATTTTATTCAGGTTTTACTAAACTTATCTACTTATTAGTTAAGTGGGTAATTGAGTTAAACTAAACATTTCAACGAATCAAACGAAACTATTTTGACAAAACAAGTGTGGGATTTCAACGAATCAAGTGTTTGATGAACAACGAACCAAGAGTACATTTGATCAACGAATCTAGTATTCCATGATCAACGAATCAAGTACATCTTGTAACGAAGCTAGACGAATCAATAAATCATTTTCAAGGGAAAGTCTGGGAAATATCAAAGATAGCATATGCCAACGAAACAAAACGAATCAAGTATGAAACAAAAACCCCACATTTCAAGAAGTCCTAGCTAGACCGTTTGATTTGTAGGTCATATGTTTGATGATATTTACAGATTTCCCTAACTACTAAGAACCTTGATTGATAGACTAGTCCACTCGAGTTGACCAAGGCCCAATCATTAGGACTTAGATTTTATTAAATGTTTATTTATTTATTTAATTAAGCATTTATTACTGTTCCAACAACTACTGTGGTTGATCATTATTGTGATGAACTTAAGGAACCAGCATAGATTCCAGATTATTGCATTTACAAGAACAATGAACAGCAGAATCATTTGGGTTAATGGTAAGGGTGAAATGCTTAATTGTCATTAACAACAATATGTTAAGCAGTCCGGTATGTGGTGGGACGGTGGCTGGGCGGGCGGTAAGTTCGACCCTACATATGCCCTATATATAAGCATACTTGATTGGATAACATAGGTGGTTGTTGATGAGGTTAAGGTTGTTACTTCAGGGAAATCAATGTAAACATTTTCAGGGTGATCAAATGTTAAGAGTCATGTGTCATGGAATCAAAGTAGTGGAATGAAATGCTTAATTATCACCAGGAACAATATATCATGTAGTTAAGTATGTGGTGGGACAGTGGCTGGGCGGGCGGTAAGTTCGACCTTACATATGCCCTATATATAAGCATACTGAACTGGATGGTATAGGTAGTTAATGGTGAGGTTAAGGTTGTCATTCTGGTTATTCAAACTCATTTTGTAAAAACTATATGAACTCACCAACCATGTGTTGACCTTATTTTTGCATGACTTCTCAGGTGACGAACATGTCAATTAAGAAGCTTATGCTTTTGGACTAAGACTTTAGATAGAAGACTTAGTATTTTTGGACCTGCATACTTTTGGAACATCATTATACCAATATTTTGTATATCTTGTGCAGTTACAAGATAGATGTTATATGATGTTATGATAGATTTACATTGTTAAATTATGAACGCTTTGGATGTAATTTAACTTTGTAATTCTATTTTATTTAGCATTTCTCATTTAAATCATGTGCAATGTAAACAATCTGATCACTTTCATTATCACTCACGATTTAAATTACAAATGAGAACATCATTTGATTATCACAAAGTTAAATTACATCCAAAGCGTTCATAATTTAACAATGTAAATCTATCATAACATCATATAACATCTATCTTGTAACTGCACATGATATACAAAATATTGGTATAATGATGTTCTGATAGATTTACATTGTTAAATTATGAACGCTTTGGATGTAATTTAACTTTGTAATTCTATTCTATTTAGCATTTCTCATTTAAATCATCTGCAATGTAAACAATCTGATCACTTTGATTATCACTCACGATATCGCGCCTCGGGAACCTTCCGCCCGACGGGTACTCCGATCCCACCCCGCCGGCTCGGGGTGTGACGCATCCCTACCTCAAATCGGACGATCTTGGGTTCCAGATCCTTGTACTTCCGTGATCTACGTGATGTGGTGGTCGTTTAGACACCAAAATGGCTTGATTTGGTTGAGAAATGGAGGAGATAGGGCTTGAACTTATAGAGAGAGTGTAGAGAGAGAAAGTGACGGAAATGGTGTGTTGGGGCTGGTAGTTGGGAATTAAATGAGGCATTGATTGCCTCATTAAAAGCTTTCAACTACTCGCACGTTCGGTCTCGATCGGTTTCGTTCGGTTTTGCGTAAAAGTGTTGTTTTCCTTCCGTTTTCGTAACGAAATGTTGCGGTTTTAAAATTTTGATTTGTAAATTTATTTTAGGTGGTAATTCCTAGTAAATTAACTAAATATATTCCGTTTATTTAAATTTTTTGAAAACGTTTAAGTTATAGTTTAAATCGAATCGCGCAATCGTCGCGCGCATTCGTTAGAATCGTCACCCGTATGAATACGACGATAACTACCCTTTTCAATATGGTTTTCTAACTATTGGACATCATTCATAACGTTAAACTTTCAAATATATTCGTACAGATCGTCACCTATACGAATAATCCGTCCATTTAGCTTTCTTGTAACAACGTCCGTTATTGTTTTGTTCTGTTCAACCTCGCATACGTTTATACATAATAGCATCTTAACAAGCATTTATATGTCAGTTCAGTGTTGTCTGATATGTTTCTGACTGTTAAACCGTGAGATTTAATCAGGTTACCGAAACATTTGCATAATAGTTTAGTGTCAAGCATTACATGATAATAGCATACGTATAGTTCACATAGTTTGTACTTGAGTTAATGTGCAAGTTACTGTGCAGATCACTGTTCTGGTAACGTTTCCGGCTCTGATGTTACACAGCTGCTACCATACCTATAAATTCCATTCAAGCAGCCCCCTTGTACAGAAGGATACACCCATTTCTGTACAAGCCCCTCCCAAACCAACTTCCCATAACCATGTACATACATCCATTAACCCTACTTCCCCTGTACAAACATTCACTAAGGGGCTGTTTGTTTTTTAAGAAAACGTCTGCGAAGGTCTGCGAGACCTCTTTTGTCTGCACCCTGCAGACCAAGGAAAGATGTAGGGTGTTTGTTTTCTCGCAGACATTTCATTAAAAAGCGTCTGCGAGACCTCTTCTTGGAAAAGAGGTGGACCATCATCTTCAAACCTCTTCCCAAGTTCCCATCCCTTCTTTCTTCCCGATCGGCGACCAGAAGCGAACCCTAGTCGGCCTCCACTGATATCCACCGTCGTCCACCGCCCTCCACCGATATTCACCATCGAACACCAGAAGCGAACCTTAGTCGGCGAACACCAGAAGCGAACCCTAGTCGTTCGATCGGAGGAAAGGGGCAACGAACAGTTCGTTCGATCTCCACCAGACGCCGTCGTCCATCACAGTCGAACCCTTCGCATCCCTTCGTCGCATCCCGTCGTCGTCGCCCTCCACAGTCGAACTCTAGAGCCGCGGTGGTGATGGTGATAGTCTCAATCGCATCCCGTCGTCGAACCCTTCGCATCCCTTCGTCAGATGAAACCCTAGAGACGCGGTGGTGATGGTGACTGCCTAATCGACGGTCGACGGTGGGTGGAGGGGGACGATCCGAGGTGATGGTGACAGTGGAACACGATCGGAGGATCGGGGGCCGGTGGGGTTAGGGGACGGTGGGTTGGGTTTTCTTATGAAGAGGTTTTTTGTTTGAAGATGTTTTTGGAAAACAAACACCCTCAAAAACTCTTCTTGCTTTGGTTTGGTCCACCTCTTCTGCAAAAGAGGTTTGCAGATGTGGTCCGCAGATCGCAGACGTTTTACCTCTTAAAAAACAAACACCACCTAACTCTACTTCCCCTATACAAACATCGACTAACCCAGCTTCCCCTGTACAAAGAACTGCTAACCCCACTTCCCCTGCACAAACAAAACAACACACTCCTGTAAATACATCAAAACCCCAACTCCAACAAAAGAATCCTCTCCTAACCTCTCTCCCACATCTGCTTCCCAATCCCTTTTAAACCTTTCAAAAATTCCTCTCAGATCCCAACCTGAAATAATGCTTTCTTTCTTAAGGAGAAATAAAAACATTTCCAAGAAATCCAAGCCCTCCTTTACCAAACCTCAAAAACCACCAACTTCAAATCATGAGTCTGATTTTGACTATGATGATAATAAGCTCATCTCATCACTAAGGCAACGAAAAAGAAGATTGGTGATACATGATGATGATGATGTAGTCATTTTCCCCCCTCATTTCACCAAAATCCCCTTAGTAATAAAACCAGTTGACACTACAACTGATATACCTCAGCCTTCTCCTGCCAAGCAATCATTCTCCTCCAAAAGGCATATCCTAACACCGAAGAAATTCAGAAAATAAGAAGCGTAGAGGATGAGAGGGAGAAAAAGGTCTTAACTGATCTTGAAGCCACTGGGCTATCAAGTGAAAAAAATTCTCCAAGCTTCCCAAGATCAAATCAATTTATTTAATCAACAACAAAAGTCTTACCAATCTGAGAGGGATAAAATAATAAAGTTTTTGCTGGATGAAGGTAAATACAAGGTGGAAACCTTCACGAGTTGGGACATCACAAGTCTTATAAAGGAGGCTGAAGCTCTCTCCATCAGATTAAAGGCAGCAATAATAAAGAAGAGAGATTATAACCAAAGAAAAAGAATAAAGCATATCTTGATCCAAAACCAATGGGATTCAAGGAATTTCATTTTGAGGTGGAGGGATACCATCTTGTATGATAAGTGGTCTAAGTTCAAAATGGTAAATAAGGATCACCCTAAACTTTGGAAGGATCTACTCAATCATCCTCTGCCCGGTCTCCCTACAAATCCTCAACATCAAAGGAGTCCAAGGAAACCACCACAAACTCCATGATTGATCAACTAATGAGTGGATCAATGGGAGTTTCTGAAGTTGACCTTGTAGTAAAACCATTGGGTAACAACTTTAATCCTTGGATTGAAATTGAAGAGGAGATCAAGCCTAATATCTTGGCCAAATATAGTCTTGATCAATATGTTGTAGCCAAAACTGTAAAAAAATACAAGGTCTAAAACCAAAAGGCATGAAATCTTGCATATGCCTCAATCAACAGCACCTCCTACTCCTCTTTCTCCTAAGCAGTTCAGCCCTCAAAAAAGACAAATGCAAAACCTCATCTCCAATAGCTTTAACATGTCTCTCATTCCAATCCTGGGATTTAGAGATGGTTCTTTGATTAAGTAATTAACTCAATAATAACTGAGAGGTACAATGACTCCAGAACCTCCTTCACATACTGGTACTCCATTCTGGATCTTTCTAAAGCTGATCTAAAGAGGGTAATGAAGCTAGAGCTAGAGAATGTTGAGATGCATCACAAGGTGCAGGAATTCCTACTTGAACTTAGAGGTTATTTAACAATAAACCTACCCAAGAAATAAGTGGTTTTGGCTTCATCAGTCCAGAGGGAGATTGTTGGAAAGTAAGAACCGATGAGCCATAACCACAATCCTTATCTTTGTGGTTAACCTCTAAGTGTTTTAACCCCTGAAGCCTAACCCCGGATCCATTGCACTTAACCATGGAAGACAACCGCGGACAAAGTGCGTACATGCCACTGAGCTCAACCATGGATCACAAGCACGACCTTAATAACCTTGGAAGACAACCACTAAAGCTCTCAATAATAACAACGAAAAATCAAATGCGGAGAAGACACTAAACCAAGCAGCGGATTACAACCACGGAATACTAAAGACTGAAGAACAACTAAATACTTTAGTCTTAAGATTTATTCTTTCCGTTGTTATTGACTTTGTTCCGCTATTATGTACTTTTTGTCCTATTTATGTGTATGTAACTTGTCAGTTGTTTGTCTTATTATTTCATCAAAGCTTGAATTAATGCTTGGATATTTATATTCCAACATTCTCTATAATACATGTATTGATTCTCCCAAAGTTTCTTATATTATTACATTATGTTTTCTCTATAGCCTTCTAGTTTTGGGTATTTCAAGCTTGTTAATAATAAAAACCAAATCAAACCTAAGTGTTTTATAGTTTAATATGGACTAATCACCCTACAAGCCCAAAATGTAATTTTTTTATTGAATGCCACCTAAGTCATCAGCCCTACATCGCACACAAATTTATATATATAAACACAATTCGGTCTGGTTTTTTACAGCCATTTTTTAATGAAAATCGTAAATCAAACAGTTCACTGCATGATCAAACTTTTGAAACCTACCGACCAAATGTATGTGGATAAAACCGACTGTGAAATCAAACCGTTGGTTGGTTTTGCGATTTGAAACCGGACTGTGAACACCTTCAATAAGAGGGCTCAAACTCTAGTAATGTAAGTAGAACAAATGTAGTTTAAAAAAATAAATAGATAAAAGAAAACAAATTGTTGGTCAGTTTTGCGATTTAAAACCAGACCTTGAACACCTTTATGCTAAATGTCGATTTTACCCTTAGAGATTTATTGTGATACTTAAATTGCGTAAACATATATCTTTCTTGTCATTAATCTCTTCGTATTAGAACTCTAATTTACAACTTCATCATCTTCTAACCTTAAAAATTTCATAATCATCTTCATGGGCGTCTTTGAAATCGTTTATAAAATCATATAAGAAATCAAACTTAATATGCTCTAGTCGTGCAAGTACTAGCATTTGTATGTCTTGGACCTATGCAAACCCAGGACGAAGATTCGTTTACTATGTAAGTGTTGTTGTTATGCAACTTTATTTCATTCTTTGTTTCTCAAATTGATTTAACGAATCCATAATTTTTTTGAATAGACGGTCAAATGTGGATGGATAAGTTGGGTTGATTCTCTCATGTGCGCTAGGCGTGAAAGTGTAACCCGTGTTTATTACGTTCGATTAACAAGAAAGAGGAGTTAGCAATGATGAAAGCTTTGTAAGGCAAAAAATTAAAGCTTAGCTTTCAATTGCTACTACTAGAGCACGCACATCTTTCTTATCAAAGTCGACCATCTCATTAAATTCATCCATAACCATCTACATAACTTGCCTTTCAAAGGCACGTTCTTTAGTACAAGATAAGCATGTTCAACAACTCTTGTCTTCTAGTGTTCAACATATATTTGAATCACTGTAACCCCTTTTACACATGATCAAATCGACTTTCAAAATCATTATCAGTAACCAATGACTTAAGACCCAAATTTAAAGCAAATAGTAATCCTTAAAATGAAAGCAAAAAAAATCATTTCACATGGATAACCAATATTATGAACTATTTCTTTCAACACATCCATTCATCAATATCAACATTATCAATGGTATCATCTAACGCTTTGCATATGTCTTAACATAATATGCAAAGAACTAACCATTGTAAAGTATTTTCAGATTAAATTTTTTAAACATGTTTGCTGCTACCAGAATAAAATTAATTAGAAAAAATTATCAAAAAAACACTTAAAAATATTTCTAAGGACTTTTATCAAAGGAGCTGTTAAGGAGACCCAAGGGAAGTTCAAGAAACACCATCCATATGACTCATATGGTCCATACGAGTCGTATGGATATTATATTTCCGACAAAAATTGACACATGAAATCATAGAACTGACATGGTTCGTGTAGATTTGAAGAATCGATCACGCAATTCTACGATTCGATCATAAACGTGCGGAATCCGTTTACAACTAGATTTGAATCAACAATAACATTGTAATATATCATCAGAAATCTGAAATCTTCATTAACATTCAAGTGATTACAACGAATCAAACGTGAAATACAACACTTGAATATACGAAAGAAGCTAAGATGAAGAGAAGTCTTGAACTTGAGAGAGAATTTGACTTTGTGTGTGTGTATTGTGAGCTCTAAGTCCACCAAGTCTTCCAAGTCTACCTATATATAGGTTTCAATAGGTTTGCCAAAGGTTTGCCAATAGGTTTGCCAAACCTTAAAACATGTGAGCACCACACCTTTTAGCTATCAATCATAGCCGAACCTTCTTGGATCTTTAACCGAACCCTTAATCATATACAACAAACTACGATTTCATATACAACAAGCCAGGTTCACAAAGTAAATTCAACTTTCACACAGAAAATGCACTAACATACTCCCCCTTGAACCTTGCTGTTGTATATGCTCAAACTTTATGTGCATCAGGAAACATATATGCATCAACATACTCCCCTACAACCTTGCTATCAACATACTTCCCTTCAGTTGTAGCTATCGTATTTTCACACAGAAAATACATCAGTCTCTTTGTTTCCACTTCACCCTCTCAATCTTAATCTCATTCTCTCTCTCTCTCTCCATCTTATGTCTTTCTTTTTCAAGATTCACTTGCTGAGGACTGCAGTGACATCTTCAACACACAGATCTTCATCACCCTTATCACCTGCATCAGTTGATACATAATCAAAACTAAATCTTTTGCTTCACATGTGATCATACTAGATGCCTCATCACAATTCCAATTTCTCTTTGTCACTTATTAACAGTAAATCAATTATAGTGTTTACAAAGCATTAGTAAGTCTCATCGGATAGTCTAAAAGAAAATAGAAGAAATTTTTTATGAATTTTTTCAATGATTTGAATAAACTCCCCCTAAAGCTATGAATTGCAAAATTGTATATCCTAGAATCCTACAAAATTTGTATTCTAACTAAAAAATAAATATGTTTTTGATGAGAAAGATCCAAACATGAGATCATATTGTAATCATACCTCAGCATTACTTGTTGATGATTAATGATATTTATTTATTCGATGCACAAGCCTAGGACGATTGCCAGTATATGGATCCACTTTAAGTCTTACAACTTGTTGTGAATTTGGATTAATGAAAACCAATCACAAGACTTTGTGTTCCCCACTCACTTGACCACATCCCCGCTTTGTGAAACATCAACCAACAGTGACGCCATTGTAAATTATAAGTTCAAATTCTTGATTAGTTTGATCATGCAAAAATAAAGCAGAATATCTTTTGTGAAATAACAAAGTGTAAAATAAAACAGAATGTTCAAAATCCGGTAACAAGATTGATACTTCCGTATGCGTAGATGAAACCATAATATTGAACCAAAAAATAAGTTAAGTTTAAAACCTAGCAATCAGATTGATACTTCCGTATACACATAGAATGCCCAAGTTCTAAACAAACCAAGAAAATAAAAGCAGAATGTCCAAAACATAACAATCAGATCGATACGTAAGTATGCACAGAGAATGTCCATGTTTTGAACTAAAATAAAAGAAAAAAATGAACTCAGAATTTCTTTTGTAAAAGAAACACATGATCAAACTAATATATGTACTAATACAATTAGCAATCACTGAGGCAAATGGCCACGCACTCAGGACAAAGATCGAACACTGTGTTCTAAGTAATGTGTCCCACAAAGAATGATTATGGCATTAGTCTACAGAAATCACAACTAAATGAAAGACCTACCAACATATCATACTGAGTGCATTGTGATCACTTTGTATTGGATCTTGTATGATACAAGTAAGCTTCAGAATGTTACAATGTACAATCATATCTCAAAGATCGGATCGATTTCTCAATTTTCTAATTTTATATTGTTTTTGATTTTTTTAAATTTTTACTCCCCCTAAAATGCTAAAAATGAAAATCTTTTTGATTTTTAGAATTTTATAAGTATATAGAAAATCAAAATTCCCAGAAAATTGACAACCGATATGATTTACCATCTTTGTAAAACAGTATGATCAATGTGACTTGAAAACATCATGAAAATATGACAATGTAATTCCAAACCTGTCAAGTTCTCCAGAATAATATGACAGTTAAAGAATTAGAATGATTTTACCAAATACACGCCAGGAAGTTTCACTATCAATGAGCTCTCCTCCAATTGATAGGTTCTCTTGAAATCCTCCTGCACACACTCACAAACCATTAGATAGCTTTGGTCACCCAAGCCTTCGAGGTCTTGAGTTTTCCATGAAAATCCATATACCGAAATTTAATCCATTTTCTAGTTGAAACTAATGAAGTTTCCTTTGAAACTTTGTTTGTTTTTGGTATCCACAACTGTTCCTGTTCAAGTGCATTCTTAAGATAATACTTATCTTGAATCACCACATTGTTGTTAAACACCAAATTAGTCATTAAAGGATTTGAAAGTTTCAACTTTTCTTCATCCGAGGCTTTCACAAGTTCTTCCTTGTTTTGATTTGGCATTTTATGTCTTTTAGGAATGAACTTTGAAACCTCTGTGACACAAGACTTGGCATTACTAACTTGTCCTTGTAACTCACACAGATAAGGACAATTAGCAATGATATGCCCTCTTGTTCCACACTCAAAACATATTCTCCTCTCCACAAACCTAGGAGAATAGTTTTGTACAAACCTATGGTTTTGGTGGTTTACCACTGGTGAACCATAAACCAATCTTTGAATACTTGTTGAACCCATATAAGTCAAATATGACTTCTTACCACTTGACGTGGGAGACTCAAAGTTCAACTTTTCACATCTTGTGGGACTAAGTGAAATCTTGTCTTTGTTCCAAGACTTTGAAGTATCACACTTTGATTCACTCTGTTTGATGCACATGATGATTTCACAACCCATTTTGATTGAATTTGACGTTTAGGTTTTGAACTTGAAAAACCATTTTGTTTTGAAAAATTCATATTTTCATTTTTTGAAAACTTTTTAATTTCAACCAATGGGGTTTTGAAAGAAACTTTCTTTTTGGATGATGATGCAGAGTTTGAAACACATGATTTTACATCATCAAAGATATTATTGTGAGAATCATCATAATCCTTATGTACATCCATCAACCCACATTTATACAATGTCTCCTCATCATATTCCTCTAAAGTACAATCTTCAATGATCGGAGGAATGTTGTTATCAGCACAAATTGGAGACTTGCCCTTATTGAGAGTGTTATCTATTGAAATTTCACTATCACTTGATTTCTCAGAGGACTTGAAGAAATTATAGAATCATGATGATTCTCCAATTTGTGCATGATTATGTCAAAGTCCCTTTTTGCCTTGTCCATTTTGATTTTAATTTTATTTACTGCATTTGTCAATTCAACATTTACTTTGCTCCAAATGTCAAGTTTTTGTTCCGAAACACTTTCATTGGCATTTGACTTTGACAAATCATCAGTCAACATTTGAACCTGTAACTTCAAATCTGTATTCTCTTTTGAAAAAAACTTTTCATTTGATTTTAAATCCATGTATGCTTTATTGCAGTTTGATAAGTCACATTTCAAATTCATGTTTTCTTCCTCCAAACTCCAAATTTTTCCCTCAAGATTTAAACATTTAGAGCATGAGAGTTTAGAAAATGTACCTGAACTTACCTCTTTATCTGAAATGGTATGACAATGGTCTTCACTAATGATGGTAGTTGTTTCAGACAAATCATCAGAGGCATCCTCATAAACACTCTCATCCTCTGTTGACACCACTTCAACACTTGAAGTTTCATCCTTTGACTTCAAAACATCATCTTCAGATTTCTTTATCTCACTTGTGATTTCAGAATCATCAAGAATGTGTGTGTCTTCAATTACATTACATCTCTCATCTACAACTTCATTCATCTGTTTGCTATCTTCAGACATGTCAGGTTCATCTTCTGTTCCTCCATCAACATCTTCTTTTTCTTTCTCAACACTCATACTTGCCTTTAACATGTTTCTTTGTTCATCAATCCACGAGAAATCAAAAATTTTCACAATCCATTTTCCGGTTCTCCTTATCTCCGATTCCATTTTATCAACCACATCTTTGAAGTTTATTAATGTGACATGATGAATAACTTCTGTTTCCTTCATTCTTTCAACAAAATCACTCCATCGATAAGGTAAGAATTGCGTAAACTTCTCAACGATTTGCCCATCAGTAATATCAAACTGAAAATATTTCAATTCTTGCATAAGTGGTAAAAGACGATCATAAGCATCATTGATCTTCTTCGCAACATGATTATTGTATGCAAGTTGTAACAAACTCCACTTTGCACATGAATGTGGCATTTGTTCAAAACAATTTTTTTAATATCTTCAGAAATGATCATCGAAAACAAGTCACACAATTCTCTTTCTTGATTAAATTCAAACATTTGATCTTCATTCAGTTTTGATATCCCAAAATTATCCTTTGATTTCAGACATGGTTTCTTGTATTGATTGTACAATAACTTCAGATAATTTTCATCCACTTTAGCAATAAGCGTTTCGAATGTGGATCTCCAGTTCGGATAATTGTCCAAATTGTACAGCACAAGTCCATTGTTAGTCAACCATTCTACGTTCCAGTTCTTGTGTGTCATTTTTAACTTTTATGTTCAGAACTTGAAAGTTTAACCTCTCAAAACAAAACAGCTCAAACCTCGTCTTAACGTTCGAATTAGGTCTTGAAACCTATACCAAATGATCCGGAAGGCCCAAAATAGGTAAACCAGGTTTACTTGAACTTTTAAAATGGTATATTTCTTGCAAAACTCTTCGAACAAACCAATTAGAGGTTCTCCCAAACCTTTTCATGAACCTTTTGAGGTTTTTCACGAACCTATTGAGGTTTTGGCGAACCTAGGAAGGTTTTGGCGAACCTAGGAAGGTTTTTGGCGAACCTATGACGTTTTTGGCGAACCTATGACGTTTTTAGCGAACCTAGAGGTTCCCACGAACCTATTTCTCACGAACCTATGTAGGTTCGGCTCTTAGGTTCGTCAAAGGTTCGGCAGATCGCACGAACAGATCTGCAAATCACTAAAATGGCTCTAGAATCTTCATTTTTTGGAGTTAGAAGGCCTATGAGTAGTCAAAATCTTCGTTTTTTTGAGGCGCATCTTTCTATCGGATCAAAACTTGCAAAAACTTGATAATTTTCGTAGATCTGGATTTTTGTTGACAAAAACGTGAAGAACTTCAAAAACACCTCCAAGATGATGAATTTTCTGATCAAATTACTTGAGATTGATGTCCAAATAGTCGTAGAATCGAGCCTAATGCTCTGATACCACTGTAGATTTGAAGAATCGATCACGAAATTCTACGATTCGATCATAAACGTGCGGAATCCGTTTACAACTAGATTTGAATCAATAATAACATTGTAATATATCATCACAAATCTGAAATCTTCATTAACATTCAAGTGATTACAACGAATCAAACGTGAAATACAACACTTGAATATACGAAAGAAGCTAAGATGAAGAGAAGTCTTGATCTTGATCTTGATCTTGAGAGAGAAGTCTTGATCATGAGAGAGAATTTGACTTTGTGTGTGTGTATTGTGAGCTCTAAGTCCACCAAGTCTTCCAAGTCTACCTATATATAGGTTTCAATAGGTTTGCCAAAGGTTTGCAAAAGGTTTGCCAAACCTTAAAACATGTGAGCACCAAACCTTTTAGCTATCAATCATAGCCGAACCTTCTTGGATCTTTAGCCGAACCCTTAATCATATACAACAAACTACGATTTCATATACAACAAGCCAGGTTCACAAAGTAAATGCAACTTTCACACAGAAAATGCACTAACAGTTCGTTCACGCCTTCTATACAGGCCGTGTGGGGCCATACGGCCCGTATTGATCTTTCTAATTTTGAATTACATGCCAATCATTTAACTTCTTAGTTCGTGTATCATTTATTTGAAGTGCCATTTGGATAAACCGTCGGTTTCTGTAACAACTGTAAGAAAATCACAATAAACTAAAACATTAAGTTGTAATACGATAATAAGGCCATTAAGAAACTTAGGCCCAATTAGGCCTATTAAGGACTTTAAACAGAACTTAATGTGTGAACACCGGTATTAATTAATTTAGCGTTCTGACTCCTGAGCTGAGGTAAATAGCTTTGATAAATACCTATTTAAAAATAATTACAATATTAAAGGTACAAGAATCTTATTTAGAGCGTGAAAACAATAAATCCGTTAAATATGGCGTATACGCGATATTAACGTATTTCAACGTAATTAATTTAACAAATTATTTATAACAAGCAAAATAATCATTTTAATAATAATCTAGGTTATTATTGTTGTTCTAATAAATATCGGGTCGAGAATAATAATCGATAACGAAATACGATCATGATACGAGTACTATACGCGTTTAAAACCCTAGATCACCCTAAGTATAAAAAGGGATGGGAACCCTATTCTTTCTTTCCATACACCAGCCGCAACACACCCTTGTGTGTGTGCGTTCAGCAGCTCAAAACACCCGAGAGAAAGAGAGAAGGGAGCAGCGGCCGGAGCTGGCCACCCACGGCGGATCCACGGCGGCGTCACGGCGGCGGGACAGGGTGGTTACACCTCTGAAATCCTCTCAACCAGCTCTACAACCTTCTCTTCTCATACTTCGCGAGATGTCGAGTCTAAAGGGGTCATAAGGGGGTGCGAAGGTGACGATGGCTAGGGTTTCATACAAACGAACGGTGGCTAAAGGCTGAGGTCGAGTTCGAGCTGGCTACCAGGGGTTACCAGATGGTGGAATGAGCATGAAGGAGCCGCATGCAGTGGCGGTAGTGGCTAGGTTTCCACCTATGGCTCCTGTAGCGGCGGTTCTAGTACCAAAACATGACTTTTCCGGCGGATTCTCACACTCCAGCCGAAACTAGATGGTAAGAACAACTTGATAAACTCCGATTCACACATGCATTTCATTACCTTGAGGATTTTTGTTGTAATATGTGCGTGTTTGGACGGTTTTTGTAAGGGAAATGGTCGGAGGTCGAGATAGAGGGATTATCAACAAATGGATGGTGGTTCCCGATGGTTGGAGCCTTCTTTGAACACAATGGTGGCAGTCTCGACCCATTGGCAGGTCTACAGCAACAATGGGAGTAGCTAATAGGGTTAGGAGAATGGATTACAACAAGAAGCATGTAAGAATCGACACCACAACCCCCGATCTATACATGCATGTTGTTTTCTTGGAGGTTTTTATGTTAAAAGTGTGTGTTGGTGATTCTTCTAGCGGCTGTAATGGCGATCAGCAGCTACTGACGGTGGTGGAACAGCCACGATGGTGGCCAGAAGTGAAACCGAGGAGATTACGGGTTTGGGAGATGATTTCAGCCCTGGTCAACGAAAGTCAACAAGAGATAGGGCTGGTCAAACCTGGACAGTCTTGGTCAACAGCAAAAACGAAACGCTCGATTTTATTCGTTACGTAAAAAGGAGTTTAGAAACATGTTCGACTTATGAAACAAACGTATGAATAATTTAATCAGTTTAGATACGCGAAACGAGCGAGTGGGAAGGTAAAACCGCGCACTATTAACTGTTAATTTATGGTTTATATGTTTAAACACATAATTTAAAGTGGTTGAGCTTTGGGTTAACTAACATTATATATAATTAGAAATAATAGGTTTAAAATGCGATTGTTAGGTATAACCATATAAAGTGTGTGATTTATGCTAGAGATTCGGAGACGTAAACACAAATAATTATAACTATACATGAGTGATTTATAAAGATAATATACTTAAGATACTTACACAATAATATGTATATAAATATTTATACATATAACAAACATGTCAATACTTGATTTATGAATATAGTTTATAGTTTGGTTTTATCATAGTCTATGTGACATATATTTAGAGTATTAATTTGAATGAAATTTATAACTTTTACACCAACGAATTTAATGTTTAATCATAATATTAGTTAAACATAATAAATGATGCAAAGTGTTAAGGTGAACACTAGAAATATATATGTATATTTACTTATGATCAATAGATGTTTAAATATGTATTACAAATCTTAACATATAAAATAAGGATACTAATTTAAATTTATATAGAACTTGTTACTTTATGTATAAAATAACCTAGAAAACTTAAAATAAATAAAATTATATATATATATATATAGAACTCAATGATGGTGTATAATACTTATATGATTTCAAGTAGTTATTAAATCATTAAATACACATATACATACTATACATACATGTTTATGGGATAACATACAATGATAGTTTAAGCAAGACTAGATGTTTATAAACATGACTAATTCAATATGTGAATCATTGATTTTATACATCCAGGAATAATCGAAAGATAAACTAGGTTGGAATTAACATGATTAAGGTGCATACATACATTATATGTAATATGATAGTGTTAAACAATTGGTAATTTAACAAAAGGTGCTTGACTCAATATTGATATGATTTTATAAAGGATATCAAACTTATGTTAATTCTATAATTAATCATGAAGTTGTCGATTTTATACTAAGTATTGTTATTATTATCAATAACGACACTTACATTTCAACTCATTTAAGACTACTAAAGGTCTTATTAAATATTAGCTAACACTTGTAAGTATATATATATATATATATATATATATATATAAATCATAATCATTATGCCGTTCTATTCATTGATTATACTAATCTTAGATTATTGGAAACAACAATATTAACATAACATACGATACTATATTATTCATATATTTACTATTGATTAATATTTTGAAATAGGAATATTGATAATATTGATAGTAAAATGGTCATTATTATTGTTGTTGTTATTATTATTATTATTATTATTATTACTATTATTATTAAAGTTATTATTACCTTTGGCAATAGTATAATTAAAGAATGTTTATTTACCTTTAAACATAGAAATATAATTTTGTATATTTTAAACATTCTTTAAATCAATATCATGAATAGCTATTATATTTTGTATAAAGAGTGACTCCAACATGTAAAACATCTTAGATACTAATGTAAATTGCAACTATTTGGTAATGTATGAAATGCCTACTAATTATCTTTAATGCTAACATGTTAGGTAAATTCGTTATAATAATTATCTTATTGTTTTATAATACCTTATGCATTACACTAATTTATATTATTAGTAAGACACCATGACTAGTAATATACTTAAACAATTTTATATTGATTGCCTCTCAAACAAGGTGACCCAACTTTAAAATATAAGACCATTAGTCACAATAAAAATTCAATTATCTTAGAAGACCATAAACATACTAGTCGCATAAGTAGCATACTAATAACTATACTAAACATCAAATAATACCAACATTTGCACATACATTTAGATGTGCAAATATAAGGTATGACTTTGTTAAGTATGGTAAGATAAAGAAACTTTACACTAGTAACTTTGAACACCTTAACCCCAAAGAGCTCAACCATAATAAACAACCATAAAGTATGGAATCTACAACTTATACATGTATAGATGGATACAAATAGGAACTTGCTTTGATGATAACTCTGGGAACATAGCAAATCATGCATAGTGGCACAATGACATGTTTGTACAGGAACAAAAAGGAACCAGTTAAAGCAACCAGATGAGTTCATGTGATCCCTTTTCTTTTTAATGTTTTGGGATACTGAAAGCATGCTCCATAAATTGTTTATAAAATTTTATTTATGTGATAATGAACGTCCGTTTCAATAAAATTGCTTCCCCTAGGCATTAAACATAATTTACAACCATTAACTCATAAGTAGAGCCGGTGAGTATATGGGTAGTACTACTTGGGGAATCCCCCACGCACAGTGGCCCGAAAGGGTGGCCTTGTAAAAGTAAGGTTGAAACCCCACTGAGGTTATTGTCAACCGTTGTGGCATATATTCTTATGATACATAAATGACCGAGAGCAGGAACGGGTCTCGGAATTGGGAAGTATATTTGGTTTGACCATGTTGTGGGCTAACAGTGTATGAGGCAAACGCCCGAGCATGGGACAGGGTTGGTTGTATTGTTTTTGAATTATCACATGCTATTTATTATTGTGTCTGTAAACTAAAACTCATGAGCTCACCAACTTTTTAGTTGACGTATTTTAGCATGTCTTTCAGGTAATTAGAAACAGGTATGACTCGGATACAGGGTTGCTTGAACAAGAACACTACATGGAAAACAAGAACTTGGCTTAAAGATTAATAAAGTGTGCTGATGCCTGGATGGACCTAATAACTCTAGAAAGTCTCCCACTAGTTAAATCATGTCTTTAGATTTGTTGTAAACAAATTAGATATCTAGACTAAACCTTTGGTTGAATTGTAAATTATTTATTTTGTCTTCCGCTACTTTGTGTTTTGAATCAATCGTTAGTCAAGCCCCCTGGTTGGGTTGTGACAGGTTGGTATCAGAGCCAAAGGTTTTAGCGAACTAGGAACAATAGGATAAGTTCCTAGACTTTAACCTAAGTAATCTAGGGGCCTAAACAATTAGAAACTTGATGCTAGTGAGACCGTGAAATTCCAGGCATATGAAGCACACGAATGGTTAAACTAGAACCATCATGTAAATCAAATTCAGGATTATGGGTGCACACATAATGGTGAATTTAAAGTTACATGGGAAGTTCTAAGACACCCATAAAATAAAATTTGGACATAATGTTGATTATTATACGTATAAATACTTGAATTGTTAATGATTATTGAAACAAACATTAGTTGACATTGGGAGCTGAGCATAGGATTTAAGTTGCAAGAGGTCAACGCTGATTTTATGGTATGCTATCCTTCTTCGTTCATCCTATCCTGGTAGAAACGCCATTTCCGTATACTCATCTTCTTATCATCTCAATTACTATGAGAATCATGACTTCTTTGTTGTCAAGGTATGTTTGCTATCAATTTCAAATCCTAATAAGGCGTTCAAGAATTTAATGTTTCAATTTTACAAACATTCCAAAATCCATGTAATTATGGAACAAAATCTTGCTTATAACCCCAGAAGTTTGATTATGACCATCAATTATGCGTACTCCTCAACTAACTACAAGACTGCACGAGTGAGTGAAAAATCACGAAGACCTTGGAGAAAGCATGTGATGACGTCAAAGATATGTGACACACTCTACATGCAGATTCAGATTATCTTACGTATAAACTTGAGAAACCCTTCATTTCATCGTTTCTCTTATCGACATTAGGCTACTCACCTTTAATAACCGACGGCCATTTTTGTCTGTGATTATTGTTTCTATTATCCTTAATAGTTCATTTTCTATCTCCGAACGTTCGTCAACAGTTTATTCTGTTCGTGACTCTACTAAACACGCCTATAACTTAACCATTCCCAATTCTAGATAGCTAAAGTTGAAGGATTGGAATTGTTTGCTGTTAAGATGAAAGTCCTTTGTTCACTCAGCAGGAATGTAAACCTTCAATATGAAGTTTAGTTTACTCTACCACTTGAACTTTTGTTCCAGAAATGTTATTACATAAGCAATCCGAATCAACATTGAAACCTTTTCCTACCCAATCCAACCACTCGAACACCTAATCCTGAACTAAACAATGACATCATAGGCAAACAAGTTAGAAATCCCTAAAGGAGCTCCATCTATTGAATATTATCCATGGAACATGAAGCTGCAGACCGAGAAAATAATTTGAGTAGTTAGGATGTCTTGAGAAGAGGTATTTCCCATGGATCATAAGAGTGATCAAGATATTCTTTGATAGCAAGGTAAAAGAGAAGACGCTAAGGTCATTCAATATACGGCATATCGAAGACTAAAGATGGGATTCGTCTAAGCATCCTATTATTGCTTGAAGAAAACTTCATTGTTTTGGCAAGCGAGACCTCCATACACATTGATACACGACGATCAGTACCGGCTACCGAATTATAGCAAGGGGAAGGAAGGTAATTAACACCAAGAGGAAAAGACGATCTTCAAACCATTAGAATTGATGATTATCGGGAAAAAGAAGAAGTGAAGGATTAAATGGTGAAGGATTTAATCTTAGATTAGAAGATTTTATAGTGCCAATAAATGTTTTGAGAAGCATTGAAGACCAACTGCAGGAAATAGTATTTGCATCATAGCATCAATGTGAATCTTATGAACATGTGTAGTATGATAGAGGAAATTGTTTAGTTGATAAGTGTTTACTAATATATCTACAGTCAAAGACATTTGGCAAGGACACTATCATAATATATCGAAACAGTGGTGGGCTGGCGGCTGATAAGGCAGGTAGCCTGACTCTACGTATGCCCTATATATAAACTATGTTCGGTATATTGGGATAGTGTTAGTGCAAAACGTTATGACAAGTAGCAGAACACTTAAAAACATTTAAACAAAATTTTAACAACTACAATAATTCTCATGCTATACAACTTGTAAAATCCAACAAGCCGAAGTTACGAGTATTTACAAGAAAGACTCTAATTGAGTACCGACCACTCCATACTGGGGAAAGAGATCTCCTGAAACTGAAGAGTTTGGGCATTTTAGAGATTTTGACCATTGGGTGGAACTACACTGGAAGGCACACGTACAAACATCATCAACAGATAAGGAATTGAATTAGCAAGAAAGACAACTAATCTAGATTGACATCGGAGGAAATTAGTTTCATTACCAGGATTAAGTAGTATGAAAGGACAGCAGCGAAGTAAAGTAGAAGGATCAACCTCAAGGAAAAATAGAATGTATTAAAAATTGGAGGAAGAAAAGCTACAAGGAAGTTAGCATACAGTGTTAAAAATCATTTGCGAAAAGTCAACCACAAAGAGCACGACTATGGAAATCTCTATCTGATTTTGAGGGTAACTAGTGAGGATCACGTTCGATACTAATGCCTCTTTTCATCAGTCTAATACGTAGGGTAAATAAAATATGTACACCAGGTGTATTCATGACTAAGAGATACGTCAGAAACCTTATTACAATACGGAAGTTGTAAGATATAAGTGATAGGATGAAGTAGAACGACTAGTAAAGGAGAAAGGGAATGAAACGGACGACCAATGCAATAGCACAGTGAAGTTGTGATCATGTGCATAATGTGAAGAAAGAAATCTGGAACATTCTATCAAGTACGCAAAACAACAAAATGATTATTGTCAGACCTACTGCGAAGCCAACAACAATCTATACTTCTGTATCTTATAACTTCATGTATCAATTACAAAGTGGATAAATAATAGACAATGTGTCAATGGAAAAGATAGTATCATATACGAAAGTCATATCCATTTGTTCGTCAAAAGTGGGTACATTCATGGAATTATTAATGAAAATCAATAGCTCAATCTCAACAAGCACACAATTGAGGTTTCGGTGCAAGAAGTCATCATTAGAGTGATGCGTGTCGAAAGGCTAGTTAGAAGGACTTACTGAAAGAGATCAAGTTGTAACCACACTAGAACAAAAGGTACCCTCGTTCGTTTAGCTTGTAATTGTTTCTGTACATCTTTTAAATGCTCCATTCGTTCCTTTATACAATAACATACTATTAATGTTTCTAAAATTTCCCGATATAATTTCATTCGATTAGTAGCCTTTGAAAGAACTACTCCTCGACTTTTCTTGGTGAGGAAGAAAGCCTCTTTGAATCTTTGTATCTCCGGTTTCTTATATTCCAAACCTGATGATCATAAAGTTTGACATATTCAAACAAGATGATGCTATCCCCACGAATGATGAATTATTCTTTAATTATTATTCTAAAAAGTTTCGAAGAAAGTGATAATTGTTGCAAACACTTGAAATAATTATGAGTAATATCCCGACACAAACAGTGAATCAAAATCCTTTGCATATCTAAAGTAATCGATTCGATTTGAAATCTAACCCATCTATCTTTGTTACTTTGTTACTTTGGAATTCCATAATAGCCTTAATTCAGGGATTCTTCGTCAACCTCTCGAATTCATCCATGAAGCACATAGGCATCATCACGATTATACTCCCTAAGTTAAGATAACATACTTAGTCTGAAGATTTCTCGGCCCAAATATTTCAATAAAATCCTTAGTTTCTTTTAGTAGTACCATCGTTATCTCATTGGAGCCTATTCTTTGTTATTAAAGGCTTATAGAATCAATAACTCCATTTGTACATAGTTAAGACATTAGCTGGATTCAACATAAAAAGTGATTGTGCTTTATTGAAATGATCATAATTTGGTTTGTATCCTAACTAAACTATTTAAAATATGTCGGTTACACCTTAGTCGTTGATAATCTATACGTTAGACTTCGTGTACTTGGAATGTTACTTTCACTCTATTGGTTTTAGAAAACAAAGATATGTTTAGCAATAAATAACTTGGTAGACTCAGATAAGAAATCATAAATGTATGGTGTAAAAGAAAGTAACCAAGAATGCAAATTGATTTACATTATGTACAATTTTGTGCCAAATGTCATGTATAAGTGAGTTAATTATATTAATAACTTAGATGAGACAATAAATGAACAATATGTATAATTGATTTCTATGTTTATGTTGTAAGAAACATTGTATTCAGATACATGATCAAGGAATTGTGAGCCTTGACACCAATTGGTTACATTCAATATAAGATGAAACATTATGTTTGGAAACAAGATCAAATTGATCAGGTTTTGGAAACTATTGATGCAATGGATGCGTAATGAAACATGTGGGAAACTAGATAGTAACTTGGTAATTTATGGAACATTTTTAATGAGAATAAAGTTTATTTATGTGAACTTTTAATTATGACAGCTTATGAACAGTTAAACTGTAATATATATAGACTGACACTTCTAGCTAGGCTTTACTGTTCATAATTATTAGGATCTTTGTCAACATTTCATGCCATAATAAATAAAAATTTGATACCAGATTAGTTAAAATGGCAATCCCTTAGGATGGACTAGAGCATAGTGATACTTAAAAATGATAAACCAAAATGTGATCTTTAAGAAAAGATGCACAAGAAATACCTACAACTATTCAAACATGCTAAACCGTAGTAATAGCTAATTTCGAGGACGAAATTCTTTTAAGTTGGGGAGGCTGTAACAACTGTAAGAAAATCACAATAAACTAAAACATTAAGTTGTAATACGATAATAAGGCCATTAAGAAACTTAGGCCCAATTAGGCCTATTAAGGACTTTAAACAGAACTTAATGTGTGAACACCGGTATTAATTAATTTAGCGTTCTGACTCCCGAGCTGAGGTAAATAGCTTTGATAAATACCTATTTAAAAATAATTACAATATTAAAGGTACAAGAATCTTATTTAGAGCGTGAAAACAATAAATCCGTTAAATATGGCGTATACGCGATATTAACGTATTTCAACGTAATTAATTTAACAAATTATTTATAACGAGCAAAATAATCATTTTAATAATAATCTAGGTTATTATTGTTGTTCTAATAAATATCGGGTCGAGAATAATAATCGATAACGAAATACGATCATGATACGAGTACTATACGCGTTTAAAACCCTAGATCACCCTAAGTATAAAAAGGGATGGGAACCCTATTCTTTCTTTCCATACACCAGCCGCAACACACCCTTGTGTGTGTGTGCGTTCAGCAGCTCAAAACACCCGAGAGAAAGAGAGAAGGGAGCAGCGGCCGGAGCTGGCCACCCACGGCGGATCCACGGCGGCGTCACGGCGGCGGGACAGGGTGGTTACACCTCTGAAATCCTCTCAACCAGCTCTACAACCTTCTCTTCTCATACTTCGCGAGATGTCGAGTCTAAAGGGGTCATAAGGGGGTGCGAAGGTGACGACGGCTAGGGTTTCATACAAACGAACGGTGGCTAAAGGCTGAGGTCGAGTTCGAGCTGGCTACCAGGGGTTACCAGATGGTGGAATGAGCATGAAGGAGCCGCATGCAGTGGCGGTAGTGGCTAGGTTTCCACCTATGGCTCCTGTAGCGGCGGTTCTAGTACCAAAACATGACTTTTCCGGCGGATTCTCACACTCCAGCCGAAACTAGATGGTAAGAACAACTTGGTAAACTCCGATTCACACATGCATTTCATTACCTTGAGGATCTTTGTTGTAATATGTGCGTGTTTGGACGGTTTTTGTAAGGGAAATGGTCGGAGGTCGAGATAGAGGGATTATCAACAAATGGATGGTGGATCCCGATGGTTGGAGCCTTCTTTGAACACAATGGTGGCAGTCTCGACCCATTGGCAGGTCTACAGCAACAATGGGAGTAGCTAATAGGGTTAGGAGAATGGATTACAACAAGAAGCATGTAAGAATCGACACCACAACCCCCGATCTATACATGCATGTTGTTTTCTTGGAGGTTTTTATGTTAAAAGTGTGTGTTGGTGATTCTTCTAGCGGCTGTAATGGCGATCAGCAGCTACTGACGGTGGTGGAACAGCCACGATGGTGGCCAGAAGTGAAACCGAGGAGATTACGGGTTTGGGAGATGATTTCAGCCCTGGTCAACGAAAGTCAACAAGAGATAGGGCTGGTCAAACCTGGACAGTCTTGGTCAACAGCAAAAACGAAACGCTCGATTTTATTCGTTACGTAAAAAGGAGTTTAGAAACATGTTCGACTTATGAAACAAACGTACGAATAATTTAATCAGTTTAGATACGCGAAACGAGCGAGTGGGAAGGTAAAACCGCGCACTATTAACTGTTAATTTATGGTTTATATGTTTAAACACATAATTTAAAGTGGTTGAGCTTTGGGTTAACTAACATTATATATAATTAGAAATAATAGGTTTAAAATGCGATTGTTAGGTATAACCATATAAAGTGTGTGATTTATGCTAGAGATTCGGAGACGTAAACACAAATAATTATAACTATACATGAGTGATTTATAAAGATAATATACTTAAGATACTTACACAATAATATGTATATATATATTTATACATATAACAAACATGTCAATACTTGATTTATGAATATAGTTTATAGTTTGGTTTTATCATAGTCTATGTGACATATATTTAGAGTATTAATTTGAATGAAATTTATAACTTTTACACCAACTAATTTAATGTTTAATCATAATATTAGTTAAACATAATAAATGATGCAAAGTGTTAAGGTGAACACTAGAAATATATATGTATATTTACTTATGATCAATAGATGTTTAAATATGTATTACAAATCTTAACATATAAAATAAGGATACTAATTTAAATTTATATAGAACTTGTTACTTTATGTATAAAATAACCTAGAAAACTTAAAATAAATAAAATTATATATATATATATATAGAACTCAATGATGGTGTATAATACTTATATGATTTCAAGTAGTTATTAAATCATTAAATACACATATATATACTATACATACATGTTTATGGGATAACATACAATGATAGTTTAAGCAAGACTAGATGTTTATAAACATGACTAATTCAATATGTGAATCATTGATTTTATACATCCAGGAATAATCGAAAGATAAACTAGGTTGGAATTAACATGATTAAGGTGCATACATACATTATATGTAATATGATAGTGTTAAACAATTGGTAATTTAACAAAAGGTGCTTGACTCAATATTGATATGATTTTATAAAGGATATCAAACTTATGTTAATTCTATAATTAATCATGAAGTTGTCGATTTTATACTAAGTATTGTTATTATTATCAATAACGACACTTACATTTCAACTCATTTAAGACTACTAAAGGTCTTATTAAATATTAGCTAACACTTGTAAGTATATATATATATAAATCATAATCATTATGCCGTTCTATTCATTGATTATACTAATCTTAGATTATTGGAAACAACAATATTAACATAACATACGATACTATATTATTCATATATTTACTATTGATTAATATTTTGAAATAGGAATATTGATAATATTGATAGTAAAATGGTCATTATTATTGTTGTTGTTATTATTATTATTATTATTATTACTATTATTATTAAAGTTATTATTACCTTTGGCAATAGTATAATTAAAGAATGTTTATTTACCTTTAAACATAGAAATATAATTTTGTATATTTTAAACATTCTTTAAATCAATATCATGAATAGCTATTATATTTTGTATAAAGAGTGACTCCAACATGTAAAACATCTTAGATACTAACGTAAATTGCAACTATTTGGTAATGTATGAAATGCCTAATAATTATCTTTAATGCTAACATGTTAGGTAAATTCGTTATAATAATTATCTTATTGTTTTGTAATACCTTATGCATTACACTAATTTATATTATTAGTAAGACACCATGACTAGTAATATACTTAAACAATTTTATATTGATTGCCTCTCAAACAAGGTGACCCAACTTTAAAATATAAGACCATTAGTCACAATAAAAATTCAATTATCTTAGAAGACCATAAACATACTAGTCGCATAAGTAGCATACTAATAACTATACTAAACATCAAATAATACCAACATTTGCACATACATTTAGATGTGCAAATATAAGGTATGACTTTGTTAAGTATGGTAAGATAAAGAAACTTTACACTAGTAACTTTGAACACCTTAACCCCAAAGAGCTCAACCATAATAAACAACCATAAAGTATGGAATCTACAACTTATACATGTATAGATGGATACAAATAGGAACTTGCTTTGATGATAACTCTGGGAACATAGCAAATCATGCATAGTGGCACAATGACATGTTTGTACAGGAACAAAAAGGAACCAGTTAAAGCAACCAGGTGAGTTCATGTTATCCCTTTTCTTTTTACTGTTTTGGGATCTTGAAAGCATGCTCCATAAATTGTTTATAAAATTTTATTTATGTGATAATGAACGTCCGTTTCAATAAAATTGCTTCCCCTAGGCATTAAACATAATTTACAACCATTAACTCATAAGTAGAGCCGGTGAGTATATGGGTAGTACTACTTGGGGAATCCCCCACGCACAGTGGCCCGAAAGGGTGGCCTTGTAAAAGTAAGGTTGAAACCCCACTGAGGTTATTGTCAACCGTTGTGGCATATATTCTTATGATACATAAATGACCGAGAGCAGGAACGGGTCTCGGAATTGGGAAGTATATTTGGTTTGACCATGTTGTGGGCTAACAGTGTATGAGGCAAACGCCCGAGCATGGGACAGGGTTGGTTGTATTGTTTTTGAATTATCACATGCTATTTATTATTGTGTCTGTAAACTAAAACTCATGAGCTCACCAACTTTTTAGTTGACGTATTTTAGCATGTCTTTCAGGTAATTAGAAACATGTATGACTCGGATACAGGGTTGCTTGAACAAGAACACTACATGGAAAACAAGAACTTGGCTTAAAGATTAATAAAGTGTGCTGATGCCTGGATGGACCTAATAACTCTAGAAAGTCTCCCACTAGTTAAATCATGTCTTTAGATTTGTTGTAAACAAATTAGATATCTAGACTAAACCTTTGGTTGAATTGTAAATTATTTATTTTGTCTTCCGCTACTTTGTGTTTTGAATCAATCGTTAGTCAAGCCCCCTGGTTGGGTTGTGACAGTTTCCATGCAAATACGTACTATATAAGGAACGATATAGTATTCGTTTTCTGCATTCAATCTATCATCTGTTATACATTTTCTTGTTTGTAGTTTCAAAATCGTATTAAAAGTTTAGCGATATCGATGGGAAGCGACAACTTCGGAGATGATTATATGTGTGTCTATGAAACAGATCAAGTAATTGATCTCTTTGTTTATCAACTTAGTTTATAAATTTTAAACGTCTGTGGTTTTTAGGTATTCTCTAATGTTGATGAATTGGTTGATTGGGCGATTGCTAAAGGGCGTGAAAATGGTTATGTGATAATTAGACGACAAAGTAAAACTAATGCAACCGGAGTCGTGATACAGGTGTGGCTTAAATGCGATTGCGATATTGTGTATAAGGGAGAACCAAAAGTTAGACATTCTGGATCGAAGAAGAGATGATGTGAATTTCAGTTGATTGGTAAATACGAGAGAAGTTGGGGTAGCAGGAAGTTATGTAAGGTTAACAGTGAACTCAACCACCCGAGGGCTGAACAACTAGGCAGTCACCCATATGCAATGAGATTGAATGAATCTGAAACCCGTCTAGTTGAGCAACTAACAAACCAACACATGTGGCCTCGTGATATACTTGCAACTATAAAGGATCAAAACACCGATAATATTTCCAACCTAAGATCTATTTACAATGCACGACGGAAGTTACGTGAAGGCAACAACGTAGGGGAAACTTCAATGCACGTCTTTTTACCAAACCCAATATGATGCGTCGACACATGTCATAAAACATATTCCTTTTATCCACCAGACACCATACAGTATATGAAGATCATTTCCTCATGTCTTGTTAATTGACACAACTCATAAAACGAACAAATACAACATGCCATTTGTAAAAATAGTTGGTGTCACGTCAACACACAAGACGTTTTGTATTTCTCATGCGTTTATAAGTAAGGAATGTGAAGAGAATTTTGTTTGGGTGTTACAAAACCTAAAAGATGCACGTTGAGCCATGTGTTATTTTAACCGATAAAGAATATTTCCCGCAATCATACACATTTAAAAACATATCCAAAGACTGTAGGCCAAGTTTTTCGCAATTGTACCAGCCGACTTCATGAATGGCTATCGACCTCTCATCATAGTAATGTTCTATTTCTCGTATTCAATCCATTTAGTTATATAAAACGTAATAATATGTTTTGGTTTTTCCGGAGTTATCGGATGTTTGCAGCTAAACTGGTTGCAAAGGTATAAGGAAATGTTTGTGTCAGCGTGGATTGATAAAACTCGGAATTTTGGTCAATGAAGCACCAACAGAGTTGAAAGTCAACATTCTCTATTAAATAAATATATCCATACAACCAACAATACATTAGACAACATTGTTGGACACGTCATCCAAATTGTGAAATTGCAAGAAAAAAACCATAAAGGAAAGCTTTTAAAGAAGCAAACTCTTTTGTATGGCAAATCACAATGATGATCAATTTGAATTGTTAAAAGGGAATGTTTCTCATGTGGCTTTAGATCTGCTGGCTGGTGAAAAGGCCAAAATTCAGATGTTGATAGAATTTAATTCATCACACGGTTGCCATCTCTTCACATGTAGGATTCTCATGTTCTTGTCATCTATTGAATAGTATGAATTCATTAAATTTATTATATATTTACGTATATTTTTTGCATAATCATAATTTGTTTTTTATTCTCTTATTATAGATGCTAAAATTCCACTAGATGTGATTGACGTATTTTGGCGTAAGCTTGATTTAAACCCATCATTACTTCAAAAGGATGAAGCGTTGATATTGATGTCCAAATGGATCGGATGATACAACATATAAAGCTTCAACCATATCAAGTTAAGAAGAGTATAATGTCAAAGGTTTTAAGTGTGGTTTTCCCACTTAAATCAATGAAAAAAGAACCCGTTGTGCAAACTAATACTCGTGAGCTGCCAAATTTAAAGACGCAACAAAAAAACAAGAGCCTGCCCGAAGTAGTTCCTTCACAAATGCAAAGAAAAACATGAAAGATCATTCAATAAACGCTCACGATAGTCAATTGCAGTGTGCTAATTTGTATTCTTTAGCAACAAAATGTACTATTTCATCAGGTTATCGCAACCAACTGTTAACATCTCGCCAAATCTAACCGATCAACAATTGTACAATTTTAACCAATTTAAGGTTCACATTCCTAAAGTTTTCCACCCGTACATCTCACGTATACAAGACGTTACTCCAGACGGTAACTGTGGCTTTAGGTTTGTGGTTGTTGCTTTAAGGTCTCCCAAACAACAATGGTTAAATATTAGACAAGAACTCCTGAGTGAGGCTATCTGAAATGAAGTCTTGTACAGGTTAAACAATCGACGTCCACTACAATTTATATATTTATCTAGATACGGATTTTAAATCACAATTCATACAAACAGTTATACAGATACATGTATGTAGTTATTTTTTATTCATTAAACTATAAATGAAAATTCATACATACAGTTATACAATTATAATTAATTATTATTTTAATATTATCTATTCTTATTAATTATTATTGTTTTATTATTATTAGTAGTAGTAGTTGTTGTCGTTAGCATTATTAATTATAATTGTTTTTAATGTATTATTATTATTATTATTATATTATTATTTATTATTATTATTATTATTATTATTATTATTATTATTATTATTATTATTATTATTATTATAGATGTTATTTCTTTTCTTTTGCAGATCATGCCACCACGTCGTCATGCCCGTGAGTCGTCGAGTTCTGATTCAGAAGATGATGTCCATATCGGATGTTGGATGCCCATCCATTGCAGTAGTTCCCACTAGGGTCTAAGGCGCACAACTGCCTCAAATGCTTGATCGAGAAGGAGATTGTTGTGCCCAGGACCATCAACTGGAGCTTACTGGATTCTCTCGGTGCGTCAGGACCAGGACCATGGCGGCGTTCGCGGGAGATGGGTGGTCTCCCGGCTTTTCTAGGAAATCATTCTTGAGTTCTTATCCATGTTTCAGTTTTGTCCACCACATGCTGGTTACTTGAGGGTTTACAGTAGCAGGATGCTGTCTCATTTACCCTCTGTGGACAGGATGTCAGTATGTCCCTCACTAGTTGGGGGCATGTTACGAGCTTCCACACATGCGAGGAGGTTGCCACGCCTCTATTTTTGGAGGCGTGTGGGGGTGAGGGCGAGGCCGTCCTCACTGACTGGTGCCCCGTGATCGGTGACTAGGCCTGTAACACCCCGAACAATGGCGGAAACGTCGGGATGCCATAAGGGATGTGTAGATTGTTCATAAGCTCGTGGGCATCTAATTTAATCATCACATAACAATTAATCAACCAAATTAATTACATTAGAAATCATGTTCATCATGAATTAGTTACATCAAATACACAAAAGATTTAGCTAACTAACTAAATTCTAGTCTTCAGAATTTCAGTTATTTTAGCTAACTCCAAGAATCCGATGTGATGAAGTCCAAAAGATGTAGAGCTATCCTGCTCTACCTATTTCTCCTTGTTCCCTAAAACATGTAGAAAATCAAGTGTCAACTACGAAGTAGTTGGTGAGAAATCATAAGTTTTATGTCAACTACGAAGTAGTTGGTGAGAAGTAGTTGTTGCTGCTTTTTGAAGAACTAGCAGCCTGAGTCTTGACTTATGTTTTTGTTTCCTTTGCAGCAGTCTTCACCTCAGTCTTCTTTGTTCCTTTTCTTGTGAGTGATCCAGCCTTCACATGATTATCAGTCAAAGTTGCAAATAGACGAATTGCAGCCTCCAGTGTCTTAGGATTGCTACCGTAGACTGTGTCCTGAATCTGCATAGCCAGCCCGCCTATATACTTCTCAATCTCTCTCTCAAGCGGTGTCACTAGATGAGGTACCAGCAGACTATACTCATGGAAACGAGTATTGTAGATCACATTCTCTCCACTGTCTTGCTTGAGTTCCCAGAACTCAGTTTCCAGTTTCCTCATCTCGCTATGAGGACAGAATTCAGTGGTCATCAAGTTCTTGACCTCCGTCCATGTCAGTGCTAGGGTAGCGTCAACTCCCCTAGTTCGCTTCTCGCCATTCCACCATGTTAGTGCTCTCTTTTGGAAAACACTGGTGACATAACGCACCTTCAGATTATCGGGGCAATCACTGTTAATGAAGGTATTTTCCATGCTCTCAAACCACTGCAGCAGACCAGTGGCTGTCTCAGCACCCGTAAACTTCAGGGGATTACAGGAGTTGAAGTGTTTGAATGTGCTGACGGGTGGGTTGCACCACCTCTGTTCTGATTGAGAGACTTATTGGCTTGAGTCAGTTGATTCACCAATTCAGAAATGAGGTTTGCTAACTCTTGTATGCCGGAGTTGGCATTACCGTTAGCATCTTCAGAGTTCGTATCATCTCCGTTGTGACAGCGTGGCGGCATGTTTCTGAGGATATTAGAAACATGTTACTACCATTTACAACGTAAGTCATACAAACTATGGTCAAATGAGTTCACTTCGACAGTTAGGATTACATATAGGAACTATATTTTTCTCCTATCTGTCATTAAACTCATAACAAATTTTAAATTCCCTAATATTATGCTAAAGTATCCTAGTTGGACATATTTATTATCAGCTAACCAATCCTAAGTTTCAAACATTTTCCATCCTATACTAACACTGACAACCTCCCGATGCTGTGCAACTAGCTTATATATAGGGCATACTAAAGGGTCGAGCCTACAACCCGCCCAGATGCCGTCCCACCACCGTTGCATTGCACCACGATTATGCCCTTGTTAGAATTTAGGGTGTATCATGTAACTTACCATTATCTCACTTCACAAACCTTATCCTTGGTAGGAGAATTTTGAGTGAAGTGGTCTCTAGTTCCCTTGGACAATTAGGTTCGCCTAATGTCTAAGTTCACCTGACATGTAGGTTTACCTATTTCTAAGTTCACATAATTTCTAAGTTCACCTGACATTAAAGTTTCCCTTAATGTCTAAGTTCACTAAAATCCATACTAATTCCCAATGTTCATTATTATCAATGAGGGTTCATATCATCACTAAGTGTTAGTATCATCACTATGCGTTCATATGTTCACCAAGTGTCTATATCATCATCCAAATCTTCAGTCTATCACAAAGTGTTCGTATCGTTCGTTGATCCTATACACTCCACGTGTCTAATAGTGTGTTCATAAATGAGTTTATACGTGTTCATTAAATATGATCATCCAAAGTGTCAATCCAAACCAACCTTAACCAACATTCCATCAGCATCAACCTTACAACACTTCCTAATAATATCCTATGTTCCTGACACTGACAGACCCCCGATATACTACAAATGGTATATGTATAGGGCATATGCAAGGGTAGCTCGCAACCTCCCCAACACCGACCCACCACCTTTGTAGTATACCACGAGTGTGTCCTTGTCTGGTGATCCTAGATCAAACAGATAATTTCTAAAGCAAATAAATTCCTAAGCAGTTAATTTCTTAAGCAATTTATTTCTCAAACAAGTAGTTCCCTTATTCCTCAATACTGACATCCACCCGATGTACTGTAAATGGTATATGTATAGGGCATATGATAAGGGTAGGTCGCAATTGCCCAAATCACCGTCCCACCACCTTTACAATACATCACGAGTATGTCCTTACCGAGTCATTAGGGCACAAATAAGCAAATAAATCAACAAGTATCATATGCAGTTCAGATATATAGCAGGAGTTTAGTTAACATGTAATAAACACATAAGCATGAAATCCAGAATATACCAACTAGTGTATGAAATAATTCATACTAGGGTATCCTACGGTTATAGACTAGGTCAACCATTTCTAGTAACCTAATTTCCTATAACCCCGGCTCTAATACCAATCTGTAACACCCCGACCAATAGCGGAAACGTCGGGATGCCATAAGGGATGTGTAGATTGTTCATAAGCTCGTGGGCATCTAATTTAATCATCACATAACAATTAATCAACCAAATTAATTACATCAAAAATCAAGTTCATCATGAATTAGTTACATCAAATACACAAAAGATTTAGCTAACTAACTAAATTCTAGTCTTCAGAATTTCAGTTATTTTAGCTAAGTCCAAGAATCCTATGTGATGAAGTCAAAAAGATGTAGAGCTATCCTGCTCTACCTACTTCTCCTCGTTCCCTGAAACATGTAGAAAATCAAGTGTCAACTACGAAGTAGTTGGTGAGAAAATCATAAGTTTTATGTCTCAAAAATGTTTATAAAAATGTTTAAGAAATTTTATAAATGGTTTATAAAAGTTTATAATTTCCCGAGAAAATCCAGATGAGCACCTGCGAAATACTCCAACAATTCCAAACCAATATACACAAGCACAACAATCACATAAATCAAGTAATCTCAAATAACCATCCAAGTATAATCAACCAATCAGAACCACATCCATTCATACACATAACAAGTCCATAATCATCATTCATCAATATTATCTCAATATAAGTTACCGAGGAGGACCTCAGTCAACTCAATCAGCGGCGGAATCATCGCAGAGGACCGCAGTCAACTCAACCAATGATATTCCTCAATAGTATAAGTGTCAATACATGCACTGCGGAGGACCGCAGTCAACTCATCCAACAGTGGAATCACAGCGGAGGACCTTAGTCAACTCAATCAACGGCAACTCAATCATTGCGGAGGACCGAAGTCAACTCAATCAACAATGACTCACGGAATATGCAATCATTCATAATAATTCACCATCAATAATAATTCAATAATATGAATATTATACTGATAATCCAGGTGTCACCCATGTGTTATCTAATAATATTTTAAATATTGGTATTCATGTTCCACCTCCGAGTTTAAAACAAAATAGTTTAAAGGAGGTTATGAGAACTCACCTGAGTCCTTAGATTCTGTGTTCTTGTAGTATGCGCGCTCGCGTATGTAAACTCAAAGCAACTCAGAGATCTGTAATTATTGTGTATTTCATAATCTTAAGTATTTGTGTTTTATTCAAGACAAGTGTCCATAAGTATTAACTTTTAACCACTAAGTATTGTCTTAACTTAGTTTATTTATCCAAAGTTAGAATGTTTGAACCAATATTTTGTAATTAGTCATCATTAGCTTATAAATGAGACTTGTTAGTTCTTTTTATCATCCCATAATAATGGACAAGCCTTGAGATCCCATGTGTGTCATAGGTATGTATATGTAGAAGTGGTAATCCTTATCATACACTTACCTATAATCTAGTTGTTATAGTAAATTTTATGTTTAAGAAGATTGCATTTAAATTATCCTCATGAGGAGTTAAGTGCTACCCAACAAGTTCAACATATACATATATAACTCCATAATTTTAAAGAATACTTAGGTTAGAAAGAGAAAAGGTGGTGGCTTGTATCATCATTCATGCATGCATGATTTTACATGGTCTCTCATAGTCCTTGGTTCATCGTTTAAAGTTTGACAACACAAAAATGGTTGGGGCGCCCTTGGTTCAGCGAACCTTTTGGTTCAGCAGCCTAAGGTTCGTCTAACTTTTCCCTCTAGGCGAACCTCATGGTTCGTGACACATAGGTTCGGCCACAAGGGTTCGTGGCTAGGTTTTCTGGGTCAAGGGGTTTGGCTGGGGCATGATGGTTCGCTCCACATCAGGTTCGTTTAGCAATAAGGTTCGGCTGGATACCAGGGTTCGGCAAAAGCTTCACAGGTTCGTGCTCTTCTTGGGTTCGGCCAAGTCACCTAGAAACCCTAGGTTCGGCCATTAGGAGATTCGTGGAGCTGATGCAGGTTCGTTGGAATGAAAGGTCCGGTTAAGACTAGATAAGGGTTCGGCTACCGAAGGTTCGGCCTCCCTTGGGTTCGGCCAACACCCAAGGTTCGGCCCACACCAACCTTGCACCATCGGCAGTCCCCACCCTCACGAACCTGTAAATTCTTGGCTGTCCATCGTCATCATCATCAAGCTCTTATGGTTACAGATTCATCTATGGCTTCCCACGGTTCAACAATAACTCGGTTTACACAAAACAAAACCCTAATCTCGGTTTAAGATAGCATCAAAGTACATATGAACTTTCTTAGTAAAACCGGAAAGTAAAACTGCAGATTTACCTTTCAATCGTGCTCAAATGTTAGATTTCTTCGTATCCTCTTGTTCCTCTTGATCACGCGGTCGTTTAGGCATCAAGATCTCGCGAATCCGTTGGGTAACGAAGGAGATAACTTAGAGAGAAGGTAGAGAGAGAGAGATGGGGCGTTTTTCTTGGTCTTGAGAGAGAAAGAAAGATGTAGAAATGGAAGAGAAGGAGGTGATCCTCTCTTTAATACCCCGGTCGGTCCCCGCGTATCGTTTTTATCGCGATAATAATTAGTAAACGTTCGGGTTTTCTCGTAATATACTTTTAAATCATAAAACATTTAAATAAATAATTTCATTTTAACTAAAATGATTTTTTTTAAACAAAATCGTTTGAATAAAACACTTCTGTTTACTTTCTTTAATTTAATTATTTATATTTAAACAACTTGTTTGGATTTGTTTTAGGTTTTGATTCCTAATAAATATTATTAGTTTCCGTTTATTAATTTAATATCGTTAAGTATTATTTCGTTATCTCGTCGAAATGTGGTACTCACGTACGTATTCGTAAACATCGTCACCTTTCCGAATCCAACGCTCGTATCGTATTTTGATTCGATTTACGTTCTATGGAATATAGTTTCAGAATATTATTCTTAACAATCATATTCGTGTGAATCGTCACTCACGCGAATACATTATTAAGTTAATATTTCTGAATTAATATTCGCGTTTAAGTTATGTTCGTAACATCACCATCGCGTAAACATTTCAAACTTTACTTCCGTTATTTAGTTATTTAATATTATAAATCCCAATCCAAAACCCACTAAACCATATCACTGACACATCCATGATAGACCAAAATATACATATGTATAGGGCGCAACCTCCCCAACACCGTCCCATCGCTATTTCGATAAACCATGACCATGTGTCCTTGACTATGTTTAGCAACCAAACACTAACAAACTCCTAATTCCTTTTCCATTACAACCACAATCCATAATCTATAATTTCAACTGCGTTAAACTCTCTGGTTCTGTTTAGTTGTGTTTCAACTAAACTTCCCATGGTTTATGCGTGAAAATATATGTTCTCAATATGTATACCAATGTTAATAATGATAGTCAATAATCCATAGTAACCATCATTAATAAATAACACATCAGCTCGTAACAGTAAAGTCGTACATATGTACGGACAACCTGAAGTACAGTGATGTTACAGTCTCCCCTAGTTAAGGGAATTTCGTCCCAAAATTCAACTTGGAGTGACTGTAGTGAATAAATGTGGATACTTAAGCTTCATCTAATCTTCCCACTCCCAGGTGAATTTTGGACCACGCTTCGACTCCCATCGTACTTTGACAATTGGAATTCTGCTGCGTTTGAGTTTCTTAACTTCACGGTCCATTATCTCCACTGCTTTTCAACAAAGTGCATGGTATCATCGACGCGGATGTCATCGAGTGGTAGCTGAAGATCCTGATCAGCTAAGCATTTTCTTAAATTGGACACGTGAAACATTGGGTGCACATTGCTAAGTTCAGGACGAAGTTCTAACTTGTAGGCAACCTTCCCGATTCGTTCAAGAATCTTAAAAGGGCCAACATATCGTGGAGCAAGCTTACCCTTCTTCCCGAATCGTACCACTCCTTTCCAGGGCGATACTTTAAGTAATACCATATCGTCAACTTCAAATTCTAAAGGTTTCCGTCGTTTGTCCGCATAGCTTTTCTGTCGACTTCGAGCAGCTAACAGATTGTCGCGAATCTGGAGGATCTTGTCAGTCGTCTCCTGAATAATCTCGGGACCCGTGATCTGCGATTCGCCGACCTCGGTCCAAAAAATAGGTGACCGACATTTCCTACCATAAAGAGCTTCAAACGGCGCCATACCAATGCTCGCGTGATAACTGTTCTTATACGAGAACTCGACCAATGGTAAATGGCTATCCCAGTTGCCACCGAAATCGATGACACAAGCTCTCAACATGTCTTCCAATGTCTGAATCGTTCGCTCCGTCTGTCCATCCGTTTGAGGATGATAGGCAGTGCTAAGATCCAGTCTTGCTCCAAAAGCTTCATGAAGTGACTCCCAAAATCGTGCCGTGAAACGAGCATCACGATCCGATATTATGCTTAAGGGAATTCCATGTCGACTAACAATCTCATCAACGTGGATACGAGCTAACTTCCGCACAGGGTACGTCTCGCGTATCGGTAAGAAATAAGCCGACTTGGTTAATCTATCAATTATCACCCAAATACTATCCTTACCGCTTGCGGTTCGTGGGAGTTTGGTAATGAAAACCATAGAGATGTTCTCCCACTTCCACATGGGTATCTCTGGCTGTATTAACAATCCTGAAGGTCGCTGGTGTTCTGCCTTGACTTTAGCACAGTTAAGGAACTTGGACACATACTCAGCGATATCCTTCTTCATTCCAGGCAACCAGTACAAAGCCCTAAGGTCTTGGTACATCTTATCAGAACCCGGATGAATTTAGTAACGGGATTTATGAGTTTCATCCAAAATCATCATTCTAAGATCATCCCGGTTCGGTATCCACAACCGATTCAAATAATACATCAAACCATCATCCTTAGTTTCCAATAATATCTCAGCCCCGCAAGACATCTCATTTTTCAAGTTATCTTGAGCTAATGAGTGTTGTTGGGCTGTGAGAACATCATTATGGAGATTAGTGTGCACTCGGACACTATGGATCTGAACTTGACTTTTGCGGCTAAGCGCATCTGCTACTACATTCGCTTTCCCAGGATGGTAGTGAATTTCACAGTCATAATCGTTCAACAGTTCAACCCATCTCCGTTGTCTCATATTAATTTCTTTCTGATTCAAAATGTGTTGCAAACTCTTGTGATCTGTAAATACTACACACTTAGTGCCATAAAGATAATGTCTCCATATCTTCAAAGCAAACACGACTGCACCAAGTTCCAAGTCGTGTGTGGTGTAGTTCTTCTCGTGAATTTTTAAATATCTTGATGCATAGGCCACAACCTTTCCCCGCTGCATGAAAACACAACCGAGACCTAGGTCGGATGCATCACAGTAAACCACAAAATCATCATTTCCATCAGGCAGTGTCAAGACAGGAGCATCACAAAGTTTCTGCTTCAAAGTCTGGAATGCCTCTTCTTGCTTTGGTCCCCACTCATAAGGTTTATTCTTCTGAGTCAAAGAAGTGAGAGGGACAGCAATCCTGGAGAAGTTCGAAATAAACCGCCGATAGTAACCGGCAAGTCCAAGAAACGATAGAATCTTCGTTGGTGTTGTCGGTGTACTCCAATTCTTCACCGCATCAATCTTCGCAGGATCCACGTGAACACCCTTTTCATTGACTATGTGTCCCAAGAATTGAACTTCCTTAAGCCAAAATTCACATTTAGAGAATTTGGCATACAGTCGCTCTTCCCTTAGGATCTCCAAAATCAACTTAAGGTGTTGCTCATGTTCTTCTTTGCTCTTTGAGTATATCAAAATATCATCAATGAATACAATCACGAATTTGCCCAAGTAGGGCCTGCAAACACGGTTCATGAGGTCCATGAAAACCGCTGGTGCATTGGTAAGGCTGAAGGGCATTACCAGGAATTCATAATGGCCATATCTTGTTCTGAAAGCCGTCTTGGGAATATCATCATCATGTACACGAAGCTGATGATACCTAGACCTAAGATCGATCTTCGAGAACCATGCCGAGCCTTGAAGTTGATTGAAAAGATCATCGGTGCGCGGCAGGGGATATCGATTCTTGATAGTCAACTTGTTCAACTCGCGGTAGTCGATGCACATTCGGAATGACCCGTCCTTCTTCTTGACAAACAGGACCGGTGCACCCCATGGCGAATGGCTCGGGCGAATGAATCCCTTATCAGTCAGTTCTTGTAACTGGCTCGCCAATTCTTGTAACTCCGAAGGCGCAAGTCTGTACGGAGCTTTGGCGACTGGGTTCGCACCAGGCACTAAGTCGATCCGGAATTCTACTTGGCGTTCTGGTGGAAGACCCGGCAAGTCGTCTGGAAATACTTTAGGAAAATCTCTTATTACAGGAACGTCTTCAATGCTCTTTCCTTTCTCCTTTTTCTCCACAATGTGCGCTAAGAATGCTATACATTTCTTCCTAAGATACTTGTGTGCTTTAGAGCATGACATCAGCTTAAGACCTTTACTAGAAGTTTCCCCATAAACTCTTAAAGTTTCACCCGATGGTAAGGGAATACGAATGTATTTTTCATGACAAATGATTTCCGCTTTGTGGGTGGCTAACCAATCCATGCCTATGATAACATCAAAGCTACCAAGGTGCATAGGTATAAGATCAATTGGGAAAACGTGATCACTTAAGTTCACAGTACATCCAATAATAATAGTGACAATATCGATAGTGTTTCCGTCAGCCACCTCCACGTTAAACGGTTTATCGAAGTGTGTACGTGTCCTACCAAGCATGCATTCAAAATCATATGAAATGAAACTCCTATCGGCACCAGAATCAAATAAGACAGATGCATAAGAGTTGTTGATCAAAAAGGTACCGTTGACCACATCCTGGTTGGCTTGAGCAGCTGAAGCATTCAGTTGAAACGCTTTGCCTCGAGCCATCCTTTGATTGTTTCCTATCAGTCTCGGGCACTGGTTTCTGAAGTGACCCACTTCGCCACACTCGCAACAGGCTCTTGCCTGTACAGGTGCCTGACGAACGGGTGCAGCTTGAACTGGTTGAGCTTGCGGAGCTGGCAGTGCAAGCGGTGCAGGTTGCATCCTTTGTGCTTGCGGTGCACTCCGGCAAACATTAGCAAAATGGCCATACTTTCCACATTTGTTGCAGATGCGACAAGGCAAGTTAGGCATGTGATGATATCTGCAAGTATTACATTGGGTAGTATTCCCAATATAATTTATGGCAGTGGTGTTGTTGAATTATTGCTGCACAGACTTAGCAGCAGTAGTAACCACAAAGTTTCTGGTCTTTCTCTTCTTGTTGCTGCTTTTTGAAGAACTAGCAGCCTCAGTCTTGACTTCTGTTTTTGTTTCCTTTGCAGCAGTCTTCACCTCAGTCTTCTTTGTTCCTTTTCTTGTGAGTGTTCCAGCCTTCACATGATTATCAGTCAAAGTTGCAGATAGACGAGTTGCAGCCTCCATTGTCTTAGGATTGCTACCGTAGACTGTGTCTTGAATCTGCAAAGGCAGCCCGCCTATATACTTCTCAATCGCTCTCTCAAGCGGTGTCACTAGATGAGGTAACATCAGACTATACTCGTGGAAACGAGTATTGTAGATCATATTCTCTCCACTGTCTTGCTTGAGTTTCCAGAACTCAGTTTCCAGTTTCCTCATCTCGCTATGAGGACAGAATTCAGTGGTCATCAAGTTCTTGACCTCCGTCCATGTCGGTGCTAGGGTAGCGTCAACTCCCCTAGTTCGCTTCTCGCCAATCCACCATGTTAGTGCTCTCTTTTGGAAAACACTGGTGGCATAACGCACCTTCAGATTATCGGGGCAATCACTGTTAATGAAGGTATTTTACATGCTCTCAAACCACTGCAGCAGACCAGTGGCTGTCTCAGCACCTGTAAACTTTAGGGGATTACAGGAGTTGAAGTGTTTGAATGTGCAGACCGGTGGGTTTGCATCACCTCTGTTCTGATTGAGAGACTGATTGGCTTGAGTCAATTGATTCACCAATTCAGAAATGAGGTTTGCTAACTCTTGTATGCCGGAGTTGGCATTACCGTTAGCATCTTCAGAGTTCGTATCATCTCCGTTGTGACAGCGTGGCGGCATGTTTCTGAGGATATTAGAAACATGTTACTACCGTTTACAACGTAAGTCATACAAACTATGGTCAAATGAGTTCACTTCAACAGTTAGGATTACATATAGGAACTATATTTTTCTCCTATCTGTCATTAATCTCATAACAAATTTTAAATTCCCTAATATTATTCTAAAGTATCCTAGTTGGTCATATCTATTATCAGCTAACTAATCCTAAGTTTCAAACATTTTCCATCCTATACTAACACTGACAACCTCCCGATGCAGTGCAACTAGCTTATATATAGGCATACGAAAGGGTCGAGCCTACAACCCGCCCAGACGCCGTCCCACCACCGTTGCATTGCACCACGATTATGCCCTTGTTAGAATTTAGGGTGTAAAATGTAACTTACCATTATCTCACTTCACAAACCTTATCCTTGGTAGGAGAATTTTGAGTGAAGTGGTCTCTAGTTCCCTTGGACAATTAGGTTCGCCTAATGTCTAAGTTCACCTGACACGTAGGTTTACCTATTTCTAAGTTCACCTAATTTCTAAGTTCACCTGACATTAAAGTTTCCCTTAATGTCTAAGTTCACTAAAAATCCATACTAATTCCCAATGTTCATAATTATCAATGAGGGTTCATATCATCACTAAGTGTTAGTATCATCACTATGCGTTCATATGTTCACCAAGTGTCTATATCATCATCCAAATCTTCAGTCTATCACTAAGTGTTCGTATCTTTCGTTGATCCTACACACCACGTGTCCACTAGTGTGTTCGTTCATAAATGAGTTTATACGTGTTCATTAAATATGATCATTCAAAGTGTCAATCCAAACCAACCTTAACCAACATTCCATCAGCATCAACCTTACAACACTTCCTAATAATATCCTATGTTCCTAACACTGACAGACCCCCGATATACTACAAATGGTATATGTATAGGGCATATGCAAGGGTAGGTCGCAACGTCCCCAACACTGTCCCACCACCTTTGTAGTATACCACGAGTGTGTCCTTGTCTGGTGATCCTAGATCAAACAGATAATTTCTAAAGCAAATAAATTCCTAAGCAGTTAATTTCTTAAGCAATTTATTTCTCAAATGAGTAGTTCACTTATTCCTCAATACTGACATCCACCCGATGTACTGTAAATGGTATATGTATAGGGCATATGATAAGGGTAGGTCGCAACTGCCCAAACCACCGTCCCACCACCTTTACAATACATCACGAGTATGTCCTTATCGAGTCATTAGGGCACAAGTAAGCAAATAAATCAGCAAGTATCATATGCAGTTCAGATATATAGCAGGAGTTCAGTTAACATGTAATAAACACATAAGCATGAAATCCTGAATATACCAATTAGTGTATGAAATAATTCATACTAGGGTATCCTACGGTTATAGACTAGGTCAACCATTTCTAGTAACCTAATTCCCTATAACCCAGGCTCTAATACCAATCTGTAACACCCCGAACAATGGCAGAAACGTCGGGATGCCACAAGGGATGTGTAGATTGTTCATAAGCTCGTGGGCATCTAATTTAATCATCACATAATAATTAATCAACCAAATTAATTACATCAAAAATCATGTTCATCATGAATTAGTTACATCAAATACACAAAAGATTTAGCTAACTAACTAAATTCTAGTCTTCAGAATTTCAGTTATTTTAGCTAAGTCCAAGAATCTTATGTGATGAAGTCCAAAAGATGTAGAGCTATCCTGCTCTACCTACTTCTCCTCGTTCCCTGAAACATGTAGAAAATCAAGTGTCAACTACGAAGTAGTTGGTGAGAAAATCATAAGTTTTATGTCTCAAAAATGTTTATTAAAATGTTTAAGAAATTTTATAAATGGTTTATAAAAGTTTATAATTTCCCGAGAAAATCCACATGCGCACCTGCGAAATATTCCAACAATTCCAAACCAATATACACAAGCACAACAATCACATAAATCAAGTAATCTCAAATAACCATCCAAGTATAGGGCATATGTAGGGGACAAGCCCCAGCCACCGTCCCACCACATACCGGACTGCTTAACATATTGTTGTTAATGATAATTAAACGTTTCACTCCATTCACCTCTGATTTAGATTCTACTTTCCAAAATTTGATTCACCTTTGATTCTCTTGAGTTCATCATAGTTACATGATTTCCCAAAAGCAATTATAACAATATAAGGTTAAATGTTAATTAAACAAGTAAACAAACATTTAATACAACTAAGACATGATGATTGGGCCTTATTTGACTCAATCAATTAGACTTAGTTGTTGGTGGTTGTCCAACTTGTACCCTCTCACACGTGACCCATATCAGGCATAACTCACAAGGAGTATACCTGAGCGTGCCGGGATTTTAATGATGCCCATATCAGCTTGACCCAATGGTCTACTGTACATGCCGGGACTTTACGGATATCCTTTGATTCTTGATCTCTTTGATTTTCTTGATTTTGATTTCATTTGATAGTTCAAGTTATTGCCCATATAGCTTGACTACAAGAGTCTACTATTTATGCCGGGACTTTATGTGTGTTACACATGGTCTTGATTTCCATACAACTGACATCCACCTTAACTCAAGTATTAATGATTTCATTAGATCTTAATGATTTCATTATTTCAATGATTCACACACATTTATGATTTCTGATTCCTTGAGTCTCTTGATTTGATCTTTAGAATTCCCATGATTTTCACAATGATAATTGATTCTTAATTAGGATCCATTATCTTCAGATCACACACTGAATTAGATTTCTTTGAACATGATCTTTAGTTTCCTTGATTTCACTTTGAATTTAGGTTCTTAAATTTGAGCTTGATGGACTAAGGGTTTGTTTAATGTTTAGAGTTAAAGTATTACTCATAAGAGTAATTTAATTAACTTGATAATTTGATCTGTATAGTAACTACCTAGACAGGAGTCCAGGAGTATCACAAGCATAAATATATAACATATAATGAATAAAAGCATTTATGTAAACAATTTAAATAAAACAGTTTACGCATGCTTCTCAGCCCCGCGTTTTAAAACAAAAATGTTAGAAAAGGGGCAATGAACTCACCTGTGTTGATATGTAATTGGTCTATCACAAAATGTGCGCTCTTGTTGTAGCTTAGGTTTCTTCAGTTCCTGAGTTGTTTTATAAGAGTTTGAATACGATAAGTATACGTAATAATCGTCGCACCTAAGGTTTGGTCGGTGTGTGTAACTAAGTGTCCTACTTTACTAAGTGATTCTATGATCTAATCTAACTTAGTTAACCTTTTATGACCCCAAATCCCATGTTTATTATAACAACTTACTTTTAAATTTTTACAAAATTTGGGCAGAGTTTCCTTTGTTTTATGTTAAAAAAACCAGACAATTACATTGTCTATTTTACAACCAATCCCAATCAATTATAATACAATCAACTTTTATAAATATATAAACTCTAAACAAAACCAATGACATTTATGAAAATATAACCATTAACTATCAATTGATGTTATTTCTTTATTTAAATTGACATTTCTTGACTTAAATTTGATATTCAACATGTAATGGGCCCTAGATAAGCCCCATTGGGCCCACTTAAGTCCCTTGATCATCTTTGTTTTTCCATGGATTCCAATTCAAGTTCGTTGAATAACTTCTGCATATATAATCAATCACCTAAGTTCGTTATTCATAATCGGTCTTTTCTTAAGGTTAAGTGTTAATATTAAACCAACACTTAATCTTTAAGTCTTTGTCGTTTTCAAATGATACTTTGTTTTGTGCTAAAGGTAGGTTTGCATGGATTTGAATATTCCATGTCATTCCCATGCACACACACACCTAACTTATTCCATGCATGCATGTGTTTTTGAATTTACATGCACTAAACCACCCTAACTTGCTATGTTTAATCGAATTCAAATTTCATGTTCCCATGACCAGCGAACCTATGTACAAATGGGATTTGGTTCGGCTAATTCTATGAAAAATCCCTAGGTTCGCTGCATCTTTGTGTCCAAGGGTTCGTCAAAGCTCTTAGGGTTCGCCTACCCCATGGTTCGGCTCATCCTAGTGTTAGCTACATAAGGTTCGCCCATTCCCTTCCAAGGGTTCGCACCATCCGAGGTTCTTTTGCAAAATCTAAGGTTCGGTGGCCTTAATGGTTCGGCTAGATATGCATGGTTCGCTAGGTAATAGGTTCGGCCCTGATTACTTAACAGGTGCCGTAGGTTCGTTGCATGCAAGGCAGGGTTCGGTGCCCAGGGTTCGGCCAGAGAAGATACTAGGTTCGGCTGCCTAGTGCTTGGTTCGTGTAAGGTTCGTTCTCATCATGAAGGTTCGGCCAAGAATTCAAGGGTTCGGCCATATGGTCTTCCACGAACCTGTACTATCCTTGTCTTCCCCATCGATCAGAACCTGTTACAAACCGATTTCTAGGGTTTTCTAGTTTCTAGCCATGGGTTATCTCAAGGTTACTATGTGTTTAAAACCGGTTAACATGAAAATATCTACCATGACTCGTGTAACCCTCTAGAACCGAATTTAAGATCATGATTTACCTCAAAAATAACGGATGAATGCTTGAAAAACTTGTACTTCCACGATCTACATGCTGAAATGAACGTTCTGGACACCAACTATGCTCGAATCCGGCTTGAAATGGGTTCCAAATCTTAGTGAGAAGTTGAGTTCTTGAGAGGAGGTTAAAGAGAGAGAGAGAAAACGAGGTAGAGAGAGAGAGTGAATGATGGTGGTGGTTGTGACAATAAATGTCACATTTAATTGTGTCAAAACGCCCTGTCGTTCGGTCTCGTTCGGTTTCGCGTAAAATGCCGGTTCGCGAAGTTTTCGCGATAAAACGGCACGGTTTATAAAAATAGAATTTATAAAGTGATTCTAAGTTGTGATTCCTAATAGATCAACTAATATCTTTTATTTATTTTAAACCTTTCAGAATTATTTAATTAACCGTTTAAATCGAATCGTAAGGTCGTCGCGCGTATTCGTTCGAATCGTCACCCGTACGAACACGGCGATAACTATACTTTTCAATATTGTTTTCTAATTATTGGATATTATTCAGAACGTTAAACCTTCGGACTTATTCGTACAGATCGTCACCTATACGAATAACTCGTCAATTTAGCATTCACATAACAACATCCGTTCTGTTTTGTTCTATCAAGCCTCACATACGTTTATACATAATAAATCCTAACAAATAATCCCATAATGGTTCTGTATTGACAGATAATTATCTGACTCAAGAACCATTGTTCTGAACTTTGTTTCTGTTAACTGTTTATGAACTTGTGGTTTGATAACACAAAATGACTTTGACTGTTGATATGAATATGAAATAGCATGAAATATGTGTGGTTTGTACCTGTTTATTGTTCATGGCACTGTTGAGATCAGTGTTCTGGTGACGGTTCCGGCACTGATGTTACAGGGATTATTATTGAGATATGATGAATTGTTATTATGGGATGATATACTAAGAGTGAGTCATTGTTGATTGAGTTGACTTCGGTCCTCCGCGATGATTGAATTACTGTTGATTGAATTACTGTTGATTGAATTGACTTCGGTCCTCCTCGATGATTCCACTGTTTATTGAGTTGACTTCGGTCCTCCGCGGTGCACAACTTTGATAATTATGATTATTAGGAATATCGTTGATTGAGTTAACTACGGTCCTCCACGATTGAGAATACTATGATGAACGATGGTTGATGATCTGATATGTTGGATGAGATTGAATAAATGTGGTTGGTTGATTACTTGTTTATGAACATTTTGAAGAAAATAAAACTTATGATTACTCACCAACTACTCCCATAGTTGACACTTGATTTTCTACATGTTTCAGGGAATGAAGAGAAGTAGATTGGGTAGGGTAGGTCTACATCTTTTGGACGTCATCACATAGGGTCTCGGACTTAGCTAAATTAACTGGATCAATGAAGATTGAAAAATCTACATCTTAGGTCTACATCTTGTGTACATACTTTATTTGAAATTAATTGTTATGTGATGATACTTTAGATGCCCATGAGCTTGTGAAAAATCTACACTTCCCTCATGGCATCCCTAAGTTTCCGCCATCGGTCGGGGTGTTACACCTTCTCTAAGATTCTTGATCAAAATGGTCTTGGTTGCTGCATCTTGTTTTAGTACAAATACCCTTTCCTGAAGGAACTCGAAGTCAACAGGCACGTGCTCTGGCACATATGGGGAAGGAGTATCAATTGGAGCCTTGCCCTTGTCAACCCGAGCTTTTGGTAGGGATGGTGGTTGTGAGAAGTTGAGTGGTGTAGGAGATTGAGATGGTGAGGTTTGCTTGGGTTGAGGTGATGGTGGTTTGGGTGGTTTGAGTGATATGTGGTGGTTAGGAGATTTGTGGTGGTTGAGTAATATGAGGTGGTTTGGTGATCTGTGGTTGGTGGTTTGTGGTGGAGGTTGTACTGCCGAAGAAATGTGCCTTCGAAAATCTTCAGCTTCTTCAGGTGTGGGTCCTTAGGCCATCTGGACACCATCTTCAGCCTCTTCTTCTTTGGTGTTGACTCGGGAGATGGGATATAATCAGCATCCATGTCATCAGAGCTTGCCTGAGCACGTGACGGAGAAACAACCACTGGATCCTTTATAAGCTCGGTCTTTACATCTTAGGAGTTTGAAGAAGTGGCTTGCTTTGTATCTGCTGCCTCTACAGAAGTGGTTCCATGAGCTTGGTCATGCTCCTCAGCAACAAAGGATGTGGCAGTAGTGTGATAAGCGATCTCATCCTCTATCCCAGAAAATAAGCGACCAAATTTCTCCAATGGCCTGACCCTAGTGAATAAGTTCTTCCCCCTCTTGTTCATGACCATATATGTGAAAATGTCATGATTCATCCTCTTCAGCTGAAGCATGCCAACAGTCGGGACGAGGTTCTGGTGTCTCTTGTTAATAATGATATGTTTGAACAGGGGAAAAGCTAGAAACCTCTCCTTCTGTCACACCCTGAGCTAGTGGGCCGGATTGAATGTCCAGTCGGGCAGAAGGTTCTTAGGACGCGATATCGTGTGATAATCGAAATGATCAGATTATGTACATGGCATCAACATATGAGAATAACTAAAGCACAATAATAGTAGGACTAGGATTACTAAGTTAAATTACAATCATCAACGTTTGATAATCTAACTACGTAAGCCTAACCAAAGAATCACTAGTTCACTATCTTGCATCTATACAAGATATCAAAATGATTCATAATAAACAACCAAATTATGTGCTTCCAAAAGATACTAGGTCCTCTAGTTGGCATCCTAGTATGCAATTCTTGAATCCTAGCTTAATCATGTACATCACCTGAGAAAACATGTAAGAAAACAAAGTCAACACATGGTTGGTGAGTTCATCAGAGTTAGTAAATGAAAATGAGATTTAGTAACACCTGACCGAGTGACAACCTTAACCTCAGTATCAACCACCTATGCTATCCAGTCAAGTATGCTAATATATAGGGCATACGTAGGGGACAAGCCCCAGCCGACATCCCACCACATACCGGACCACATAACATATTGTTACTAGTGATAATTAAGCATCTCACTCCATACACTATACTTTACAGTTTTGATAATCCAGAAATGACACTTTTGAACAAGCTAAGCATAACAACCTTAACCTCACTAACAACCGCCTATACTATCCAGTCAAGTATGTTTATATATAGGGCATACGTAGGGGACAAGCCCCAGCCGACATCCCACCACATACCGGACCACATATTATATTGTTGTAATAATAATTAAGCATTTTACCCATTCCACAACCCTTCAGAATGACAACCTTAACCTCACTAACAACCACCTATGCTATCCAGTCAAGCATGCTAATATATAGGGCATACGTAGGTGACAAGCCCCCAGCCGACATCCCACCACATACCGGACCACATAACATATTGTTACTAGTGATAATTAAGCGTTTCACCCGCTACCACATCACAATCAATAGAGTTCAAAAATAGTTTTGAGTTAACTCCTGAGGACAACTTAATGCCTTGACATTCAATATCAATCCACAGAAGTTACCTGGGTGTAACGATCTGCGTCGGTACGTAGTTAGAGGATATCCATTAGGAGACACAAAGTCTGCTAAAAATATCACAATCATCCTAGCCACCGTTACAAAACATGGATGGACTATGAGGAACAATGAAATGTAAGTACGAGAGGGCCAATCAGTCTCTCCTACAAGGTCCTGACAACGAAGAACACTGAAGGCAAGTATGAGAGGGCCAATCAGTTTGTCTTACGATGTCCGATAGCTTTAGCATACAAGTTTATAGCATCCATAGTTTAGCCTTTACGTATCCTATGCACAAGTACAAGCTTTGCAACCGGAATCCCATTCCGTTAGTTTTAGCATAGTTTAGCCTTTACGTATCCTGTGCACAAGTACTAGCTTCGCATCCGGAATCTCATTCCGTTAGTTTTAGCATAGGTTAGCCTTTACGTATCCTGTGCATAAGTACTAGCTTCGCATCCGGAATCCCATTCCGTTAGTTTTAGCATAGTTTAGCCTTTACGTATCCTGTGCACAAGTACTAGCTTCACATCCGGAATCCCATTCTGTTTGTTTTAGCATCTCAAGCATTCCAAGCATTCAAGCATCTAAGCATTTCGAGTATTTCAGCATTTCAAGCATATAGTTTCAAAGCATTTCAGAATCATAGAGAATAGTTTCAGTAGCTTTCAGGGTTCTTATTATATAGCTTCAATAGCTTTTAAGAATCATAGCACATAGTTTCAAAAGCAGTATAGAATATAGTTTCAATAGCTTTCAAGAATCATAGCATATAGTTTCAATAGCATTATAGAATATAGTTTCAATAGTTTTCATGAATCTTAACATATATAGTTTCAATAGCTTAAAGAATCTTAGTATATAGTTCGATAGCTTTAAGAATCTTAGTATATAGTTTCAAATGCTTTTAAGAATATAGTTTTCAAGTATTCAGGAATCATAAGCTTTTAAAGCATCTAAGTATAAGAATATAGCACTTAAGTATAATAATATAGCATTTCAGCATTTAGAATAAGTATGAAAGATTTAAGAAAATTTTAAACATTCGTAAAAATATTTAAACATGTTTCTCAGTCCCGCAGTAAAACAAAATAGTCTGAAAAGGGGCAGATGAACTCACCTATGCTGCAGTGTTTGTAAGTCAACCAAGAAATACGCGCTCTCGTTTAGTGTAGATTATGTAGCTTCAATGCCTGATTTATTTATGATTTGGATACGATAAGTATTTATATTTGATGTAGATAAAATTTTGGTCTCCATGTGTAACTATGTGTCCTAGGTGTTTCTAATGAACTATTAGCATTCCACTAAGTATTTCTAAACTAAGTATTTCCCCATGACCTTGACCGTTTAATCATTGTATTATAGAAATCCTCATTTATATACATTGTTAAATTAATAAACAAAGTTTAAGGCTAAAATCATTTAACTTATTTTAAAATATATATAACTAATCTAATTATGATAACACTTATAAATCATGATTACATTTAATAAAACATCACTTTTTATTACCAAATATAAGTTATTTTATAAAAGCTTGCATTAATCGTATAAGAACTTGAATTAACTCCTTTAAGTTAAGTACAAGTCTTGTATTAGCTTCTAGTTTGTCAATTGCTAACTTTTGCTTTTCGGGTTGATAATTAACTAACATTATTCCATTCGAATAATCTATGTTTATTATTTATATGATGAAATCACTAGGAGTTTGGTTATGTTAATTAGCTTCTATGTACCCCATGGTTTCTAGTCATGTTAATTACATTTAGCTTATTAGCTTTGAAAACATTCTTAGTTAATACTTAGTAGTTTAGAGTTTAGCTCATACTTAGTATTTCATCCTTGAACAAAATTGGTTTTAACTTCTTTATGCATGGTTTTGATCCATCAAAACCCAAGTATTTTACTCCATAAGATTGTAAAACACGTGCTCAAGAGTTAAATTAGTTCAAAGAATAGTTAGAGTTTATAAACTTTAGTATTGGTGATGTTTAAGTACAATCGGTTAACACACCAAACCCTAATAGCTTCATTCCCGACTAACCCATGTTCAAAAAACTTTCCAGAGCTCATTTCTAGATGATTAGACCTGATGTGTTAATATCGACAGAGACCCCTCAATATCGATGGTTCCCAAGTCCTTAGTATCGAAGATAAGCAACAAGCTCCCATCGAGATTATCAGGTTCGAGACCCTTTGAATCAGCAGCTCCTAACCCATCCATACTACCAGTATCGATGGGGTTCTTAGCCAAAATCGTTGGAGAGGGTCGAGATTAGTAATATCGATGTGGTACCATCGAACTTAGCCCATTGAGATTGTCAATCTCGATGGATGAATCTGATGCAACTCACTTTGTCGATATTAACATCTTCATCAGTTTCATGTGTCGATATTAAGATATCCAGGTCTAAACTTGATGGAACTTGTTCAAATCTTCGAGTTAAGTTATTCCTTAGCATCCTAAGTTGATTGTGAGTGAATCCTAAGAGGTTTAGTGGTCGAACCAGGGCTGAAATGTTCAAGTAGTTCGAACAAGATGATGAATAGTGTATTTTTCAGAAAATCAGTGATTTCTCACTCGATTCTACATCGGTTTTGGCGATTCAAAGCTCGATTTCTTTGTCTCTCCACGATCTACATGTTCCCACGGTCGTTTTGACACCAAGTTTGCTCAATTTGGTTGAGAATTGGGTGAGTTAGAGTGGGTTTTCTTGAGAGACAAATGTAGAGAGAGAGCTCCGGTTTTTAGTGAGAGAAAGTGAGTTTGTGTGTGTTTAATGACATTTAATGTCTTTTAAATGTTTTTGACGTTCAGTGGGTTATTCGTTCGGTTTCGCTTGGTGTCGCGTAAATGCGTTGGTTTTGGTTTTCGCGTATCGAAACAACACGACCTTTTTAAAATAGATATTTCTAATTTATTTTAGGTGGTAATTCCTAGTAAATTAACTAAATATCTTTCATTTATTTTTAACATTTCAAAAATGTTTAAATCAACTGTTTCATCGGATCGCATCGTTCTCGCGCGTTTTCGTACAAATTGTCACTCGTTCGAAGACGACGACAACGTTACTTTCCATTATGGTTTTCTATTTATTAGACATCATTTAGAACGTTAAACCCACAGATATATTCGTGCGAATCGTCACCCACTGGAATTCTCCGTCAGTTTAATATTCATTTAATGACATCCGTTGTTATTTTGATTTATACTTTCTCATATACGTTTATACATAATAAAGTCCTGTCTAATAAGCACGTATAAGTTCACATTATAGTTTAGTATCGTAGTTTAGTGTCTTGAATCATGTCAGTATCGCATATGTGTGTATTGTTTGTAAATGGTGACTTTGTACACTGTAAACATCTATTGTTTCATGTAATATCAACACCGAATATTATACGAACACTTTCCGTACCAGTATCTACAGTACTTTCCTATTGTTCCGAAATACTGTTCCGGCACTGATGTTACACCTTCCGTTAACCCTTTATGTTATCACACATGACATGAAAGATCATGCGGGAGAAGTTAAAGTCAGCTCCGAGAGCAAGAGTAACAGTGCAAGAACTAAGTGTCTGATTCAACATGTCGTAACCACCTTTTCTCCCAGATAAGCATTGGGTAACTACGTGTGCAAGGTATCTCCAGTAGGGGTGCAACAACTTCTTTTCTGTCGGAGGACAAAGATCCTCGTATCCTGTTGGGAAGTATATGAGTTTTCATGTTTCTTGATTAGTGGTTCTCGAGTTGGTGTTCTGGTTCTCGAATAGTTTTATGGTTCTCGAGTAGGTTATGTTTTATTTGGGTTTGTTACAATGGGCCGTGAAGACTATGTTGTGTACGAGTGTGATATAAACCCAAAGTGAGGTCATTGTAAAGGGTTTTATTCTTGGTTCTTAGTTTTTATCTCATTCTTCGAAGTGAACTACATTGTACCAGTTGGTTCTAGAGAAAGAGAGTGCAATAAAAGTGAGCATTTGCATTGTTTTCATCTTTCTCTTAGTCTTTATTTTTCTTGCACACACGTGATACCATTCCACACAGTTACGTGTGACTTGTTCATCGATAACAATTTTAAAACTTGTAGTGGGACTAACAATTGGTATCAGAGCCTCAGAACCAGTTTGTGGCTCATAGTGGTATCGATTTTGCCAGAAAAATGTGTTTTGAGAATTTTACAGATTGTGTTCTTAGTGTTCTTCGATTATTTCTATTGAAAAAGGGGTGTCTAATCGATTGTAGTCAATCTCGAACCGATAGTGTGTTAATTGGATCAACTTAAATTTTTACGAGTTTGACAAGATCAGCTTTCAAATTTTAAATCTCCACTATTTCCGGATCTGACTTATTATTTCTTTCTAGAGTTCAATTAAATTTCCAGAATATATTAATTTGTGTTCGAATTGTTTGTGTTTGAATTGTGGAATTCTTGACTAGTGTATCGAACTTGATTCTCGAATTTGGTTAATTTGGTGAATCTCGACCTTGAGTTCTCGAATTTCTAGCTGCCTTCTAAATAATTTCAGTACACCTGTGTTCTCGAATTGTGTTTTCGAATTACATCAGTTCTCAAACTCTTCTTGTTTCTAGGGAACATTTTCTTGTTTTCGAATCCACACTTGCCTTCTCGAACTGTGTTCTAGAATTTTCATTTGTTCACCAAATTTCTTTGGTTCTCTAGAAAATCTTTTTGTTCTCGAATAGTTGTCGAATGGTTTATACTTTCAGGATCAAATCCTGTTTTGTTTCGCACATGGACTCTTCAAGCATACTTGCTGCTGCTCTAGCAAGCAAAAAAAATGAGCTGGATGCAATCATGGGCACAAATACCAGAATTCCAAGACTTTAGATTTGGAAGTTTAGATTTGTAAAAAATATCATGACTAAAGAACCAAGACTTTGGAGACTTATTTTAAGAGGAAAGCGAAAAATAACTTACAAAGATAGTGAAGGAAATGAATTGATTAAGGATCCAGAACACTACACTGAAGAGGATTTTCAGATAATAGAGGAAGATGAACATGCACTTGGCTACATAACTAAAGGTCTCAATCCTGAGTTTTCACAATGTTTTAGAGAGATCACTAATGTAAGGCAGCTTTGGAGAGATCTTATTGATATGTATGAGGAAAACACTGAGATGAAAGAGTCCCGCAAAGAGATGTTGAACAACAAGTTCAACACTTTCAATTACACAGTTGGTGAAAGTTGGGATGATCAGATTCTAAGATTTGTGACTTTTGTCTCTAAAATTTGTACTGCCAAAATTGATAATCAAGCGGGTGTGATTGACAAAAATTTGTTGAATACTCTTCATAGGAATTGGGATATGAAAGTTGGTATCATCAATTCAACCAAGAATCTGGACAACATGTCATTAACTGAGATGGTGACTGTTATCAAATCCTATGAAATGAATGATCAGCAGAGAGCTATGAATCACACTAACAGTTACAATGTTGCGAGCTTCAATAGTGTCAACAGTGCTTTCATCTCTCAACCCTCATCTGCTTATCCTGTTCACAAGGTTGCTTTAACCACTGTCTCATCTGGCAACTCTGTCTTGTCATCTACAGTCAGCCCGTCCTCTCCTGCTCTCCAAGCCCCGGGTATTGTTACAGGAATTTCATCTGGCTCAATTACTGTACAACCTGCCACACTCACCAACAAAGTTTTGGAGAACATTGCTTTGGTTGCAGGATTTCTTAAATGCTCAACTGCTTTGGGATCTGGTGATCTGCTGCCACCGTTTGCTGCTGTGGGGTCTGAACTTGAGCAGATACACCCAGAAGATATGGAAGAGATGAACATTACTTGGCACATTGCTAATGTTGTCTTTAGAGCTAAGAACTTTACAAAAGCTACAGGAAGAAATCCTTGGGGCCAGTCTGATATCAACAAGGTGAAATTTACAAAAGACAAGCTTAGGTTTGTCAATTTTCATGAGCCTGGCCATTATGCTCGGGAATGAACTAAGCCAAAGAAGAATGCTGAAAACCCTGAGCTCAATCTGATTCCAGTAAGTGGAGCAACAGGTGGTGAAAACAAAACAACAAGGCTTTAGTGGTGATGCAAGATGGTGCTTTTCGATGGGATGATCAAATCAAAGCTCTCAATATCACTGAGGACTCTACCATTTCTTTCATGGCTGACATTGAACACAAGCATAAGGAGCATGCTTTCATGGCACATCTTCCCGCTGATGCTGATGTAAGTACTTTTTTGTGCACTCAAGCTTGTATTGATAAAGTGACTACGTACCGGGTTCAGAATACCAATCTTTTACTTGACATGTCACGACTTAAGCAAGAAAACTTAAAATTAAGAAATTAAAATAAGCGTTTAATTGAAAAAGTTGAAGCTCAAAAAAATGATATAACTTTTTTAACAAGAGACTTGAGCAATGCTCAATGTGCTATTAAATATTCTAAAACCATACTTGATAAAGCTAAATCTGAAGCAGAACGATACAGAAACAAATTTGAAAACTATGAATTGAATTTTAAGAAATTTTATGTATCATCTGCTGTGGTAGAAGATATGACTCAGAAACAAATGAAGTGGCAAGAAACTAAAGGAATGGGATATGTGAACAGTGTACATGTGGGTTTGGTTAAGCCAACGGTTTGGGTAAGTGCAGAGGGTAAAGAGTTTGGTATAAATTCTAAAGAGGAAACCCCTTCGACTGTAGTTGGTGCTAAGAGCAACGTTTTTGTAAATAATCCGCTACCATTGAGCAATAATTATGTCTACACACCTATGACAGAGGAAGAACTAGCAAACTTTGCGACTATGAAATATGGCAGACAATGGCAAACAACTGAAACGACTTCATGTTCAAATAACTTAGCTGTACCTAAAGTTCATGTAACATCTTCTAACACTTCTGATTCTTGCGCACATCAAGTAATAGTGGAAGATTGGGTTGAAGAGGATGATATAATCCATCCTCTAAAATGATTTCAGCTGATAATTGTGTTTCAAAAACTCAAAAACTCAGTACCATTTATTCCATCTGCTTTAAAGACATATATTGCTTCCTTGGTTAATGCTTATGTTGATTGCTTTTATTCAAATATGTCTGATTGGGATTTCATTAATACATTGAATGCATCTAGTCTGAGTTCTAATAATAGAAAAATTTCAACTGTTGATTCTGATCTTAGTGATGCTTTACAGAATAACACTAAATTGCATGTAACTGACATACGTGTTGAAAAACCTAAGATTGCTAGATATGTGCCACCCAAACCTAAAACAGACATAAAAACTCCATTCAGAGCTCTTCATCAAATGACAAAGAAAAGGGTGTCAAGAAAGGTCCTGTCGTGAAGCGATGGGATCATCATAGTGCTAAACACTTACAATCAGTGAAACGTAAACATGTTTTCACTGTGGAGTTCCTGGACATATTGCCAGAAATTGCAAACATGATTCTGATGCTTCTTTTGCAAAAAACAATCAGAAGGCTAAGTTACGAAATGCGAAACAGTCTAAGTCAACGAAGATGTATATATCTAAGACTATGACAAACTCACATTTCGAACCGAAGCCCTCTGATGGCAACTGGTGAAAAGTGATTAATCAAAATAAGCATAAGATCTTGTGGGACAAATTTCATAAGTTCACACCTTCATCCCGATCATTTTTAAAACATGCTGAATTCAAATCAGACCTGATGAATGCTACTACACCCACATATAATTTTGGAAGATCCAGAAGCAAGATGATATAGGTTCCAAAAACTAACTGATTATGTTATTTGTGCAGGAAGGCTATGGAGGAATATCCTCAAACTTTGGTATGTCGATAATGCCTGTTCCAGGCACATGACAGAAGACATCTCCCAGCTTACAAATCTAAAACATTATGATGCGGGAGATGTGGTATTTGCAGGAGAAAGTAGAGGAAAGCTCATTCAACAGGGTACTGTCTCAAACGGAGCACTAAATCCTGAAAATGTCAACTATGTTCCCAAACTCAAGCATAGTCTTCTAAATGTGTCTCAAAAGTGTGACAAAGGTTATTCCAGTCATTTCACAAGTAAAGAGTGTCTCATCCTTAAACCAGGAATCATCATCCAGAAAGACTAGATTTTAGTGAAATCTCAACGAAGACAAGACGTCTATTTCCTGGATATGAATCAACAACCATCTGATGAAAGAGTGTCTCTTTTCCAAGTTATCTAAACAAAATGCAATGCTTTGGCATCATCGTCTGGGCCATGAAAGTCTCAAGAGCCTGAATCGTATTGCAAAGGGGAACATCGTTCGGAACCTTCCTATCAAAGGCTTCATTATAATAGAGAAGTGCGTTGCATGTGCTAAAGGGAAGCATCATCGAAAATCCCACAAGCCCAAGATCTTCAACTCCATTGATTCTCTTCTTTAGCTTCTACATATGGACTTATTTAGTCCAGTCAATGTGTTAAGCATCAATCGTGAATCATATTGTTTGGTTATTGATAACTATTCACGTTTCACTAGGATATTCTTTCTGTCAAATAATAGTGAAACTGCAGAACTGCTGAAACACTTTATCATCTTCACTGAGAATCAAACAAATGAAAGAGTAATGGGAATTCGATGTGAGAATGGAACAGAGTTCACGAACGCTGAACTTAGCGTTTTTTGTGCAGGAAAAGGAATTGCTAGGCAGTACAGTGCAGCCAGAATGCCACAACAATATGGAGTTGCTGAACGGAGAAATAGAACATTGATTGAACCTGCCCGAATCATGCTGATTGACTATATTCTGCCTACATTCTTCTGGGATGAGGCCATTAACACTACCTGTTACGTTCAAAATCGAAACCTGCTAAACAAATGACGCATGATGACTCCATATGAAATTCTTTATGAACATAAACCATCTGTTGAGCATTTTAAAACCTTTGGATGTCCTTGTACACTACTGCACCTGGATGCAATCCCAAAGTTCAATGCTCAAGCAGATGACCGTTATTTTGTGGGATTTGCTGGTAAAATGGCATATCGAGTTTATAACAAAATAACCAAATAAATTGTGGAGTCTTATGATGTTCGTTGGCTTGAAGAGAACGCAACAGATGCTTGAGTAGGACCAGATTGGTTTTTTGATTATGCTTCTTTATTCATATATTTTGATATTATGTCTGATGTCTCTCCCAATGAATTTAACGTTCAGGAATCACCTTCGACACAGACGAGTCAGAATTTATTCGAAACATCTCATGGACAGTAATTCCACCTGCTCAACAATCTGCATCTCAGTTGATCGACAAAGGCAAAGAAACTCAACATGACACATCCATTGAATCTGAATCTGATCAAAATCAAGCAGCAAATGAGCAGCTTAATTTTTTTCTGAATCCATTGGAGTTGAATATACTACCACTTCTTCACATGATGCAGCAAATGATGAACCAGATACTCTAGATGTCCTATCTGAAAATGTGTCAAATTTACCAAGTGTGATAAATGTTTCTCAAACTGGTGTTCCCACCCGTATTCAACGTGACTATCCCATTAAAAATTTAATCGAATCACTTGATACGGGGGTTCAGACAAGGAGCCAATCTGGTGTTATCAATAAGTGCTTATATTCTTGTTTTATCTCTCGGATAGAACCAAAGAATATTTACATGGTTCTTCAAAAACCTAGTTGGGTTGAAGCTATTCATGATGAGTTAAACAAGTTTGATTGTTTAAAGTCTTGGAACTTGTTCCTCTACCTACTGGCAAAAAGATACTTGGTACACGTTGGGTGTTTCGCAACAAGCAAGATGACAGTGGGGTCATCGTCAGAAATAAAGCTCACCTCGTTGTTCAAGGTTTTCGTCAGGTCGAGGGACCTAATTATGATGAGTTGAACCATTTTGATCATTTAAAGGTCTAGGAACTTGTTCCTCTACCTACTGGCAAAAAGGAACTTGGTACACGTTGAGTGTTTCGCAACAAGCATGATGACAGTGGGGTCATCGTCAGAAATAAAGCTCGCCTCGTTGTTCAAGGTTTTCGTCAGATAGAACCAAAGAATATTTACATGGCTCTTGAAGAACATAGTTGGGTTGAAGCTATGCATGATGAGTTGAACCAGTTTGATCGTTTAAAGGTCGGGGAACTTGTTCCTCTACCTACTGGGAAAAAGACACTTGGTACACATTGGGTGTTTTGCAACAAGCAAGAAGACAATGGGGACATCGTCAGAAATAAAGCTCGCCTCGTTGTTCATGGTTTTCGTCAAGTCGAGGGACTTGATTATGATGATGTCTATGCTCATGTTGCTCAATTGGAAGCCATTCGTCTGTTTTTTGCATATGCATTATACATGGGTTTACAGTGTATCAAATGGATGTCAAAACAACATTTTTTTATGGGAAAGTGAGAGAAGAAATATATGTCAGTCAAGCTCATGGTTTTGTTGACTCTGATCGTCCAGAGCATGTATATAGGCTCGATAAAGAATTATATGGTCTTCATCAGGCTCCACGGGCATGGTATGCTACACTGACAGAATATCTACTGGGTCATGGACATACACGGGGCACAATTGATCAGTCGATGATGATATGATTTTGGTTCAAATTTATGTTGATAACATCCTCTTTGGTTCATGCAGTGAGAGGTTATGCAAGGAATTTGAAAGCGTGATGTGGAAGAAATTTAAAATGAGCTCATTAGGAGAATTGACCGCATTCTTGGGATTACTAGTTCGTCAGAATTCCGAGGGAATGATTATTTATCAAGGCAAATATGTGACGGACATGTTGATTAAATTTGGAATGCAAGAGTGCCATTCCAAGGTAACTCCCATGAAAGAACGCCATGTACTCACATATGATGAACATGGCTCCAAGGTCGATCAAACTCATTATCGCTCCATGATTGGTTCGTTGATGTATCTTCCTGCTAGTCGACCAGATATTATGTTTGTCGTATGTAAATGTGCACGATATCAGTCAACACCAAGACTTTCCCATCTGACTGTGGTTCATAGGATTTTTCGATATCTGAAAGGGAAGCCCCGTTTTGGTTTGTTGTATCCTCACAATTCTGAATTTGATCTCTTTGCCTTCAGTGATAGAGATTACAGAAGATGTGACATTGATCGTAAGTCTACTTCTACCGGATGTCAATTTCTGGGAGACAGGCTCATTTCATGGCAATGAAAGAAGCAACAAACCGTTTCTATCTCCACTGCAGAGGCTGAGTATGTTGCAGCATCTGCTTGCTGTTCTCAGGTGATATGGATGCAACATCAACTGCTGGACTACGGTTTCAATTTCAATAACACTCCCATTTTTTGTGATAACGATGCAGCAATCCAAATTGGCAAAAACCTGGTTTAGCACTCTAAAACAAAGCACATTGACATGAAAACACATTTTATCAGAGACTGCTATGATCATAAACTAATTAAAATGGAACAAATTGACACAAAATTAAATGTGGCTGAAATTGATCACTTGGTGTGCTTTAAATGAGTTCTTTTGGAGGTCTTTTCTTACATTTCAACAAATTTCTTTCAATAAATTTTTTCATACCATGAATAAATTTAGGGGGAGAAATATGCAAAAGAAATTAAGTCTAGACATGTTTTGGGAAATGATATAAACTTTCGGGATAAAGGGTTAGTTAAAATACCTGAAAAGTGCTATCTCTGAAAGAACTATGATTGAAATGATATGCTGGTAGGCTCACTTGACTAAATTAGTTAATCTATTCTGTGATTAACTAAAGAAATTGTGTGTTGTGTTGTGGAAATATCACTACTTAGAAGAGTGCATTACCTATTTTACTATCTTAGGAATCTTAAGACACTTTTAATATGCACGATATTCTAAAAAATATGTCAACAATCGAGTACTTTCTCTGAGAGTGCTTTGCGTCTGTACATCAGAACCTGCAGTGGTCATGGATGTCTTCCCTCTGTTCTGCTTTCGCAGAGACCTTGGAAGTGTCGCTCTCTCTGCTCTGTTTACACGGAGACCTGAGATGTGAATTGCATACTTGATAATATGCTACGAAATTTGGATCTGCTCACACCAATAAAAGATGTCTCAGAGCACAATCATGCTAAAAGCATGTTAAAAGAGACCCTCAAGAATCCAAAACCCAAACTCAACCGTATATTAAGCCTTGTATATAAAATCTCTGATCCATTCTTGCTTTCTCTCTCTAAAATTCTCAGACATATAATCAGAATCGAATGCATGTTGAATTTGAATTAGGAATTCTTTGACTTGATAAGATGCACCATAGGTATCTAGGACTTAGTGTGATTCGTTCACAACACATTTAAGGTACCAAAACATGATTAACATGCACAAATAGAAAACAGAAAAATGTTTTAAGTTTGGGTTTAGATGGAAAATATACCGGCAATTCTGATGCCCAGTTCATAAGGATTAGCATTAAAAGGGAATTCTTGACTGACCTGAGAATGATTTGATCCCAAAAATAAATGAGTTAGTTTGACTTGATCACTCATGTTGGCTCAAAATGAATGTTTCAATGTTATGGGCCGGTTGACGGATTTTTATGTTACATGGGCTTGGGCGGTAAAAAGGGGGAAAGACTTAAATAGGATTAAGTAATTTTTGGTTTTCCAAATTACCCTCCCAGTCATTTTCGAATTTCACACATCCGTTTTTGATTCTTTGAACCAACTTCTTTGTGAATGAAATGATAAAGTCGAATCGCCATTAATTCCTGATTAAGTCGGTTTTGTGCCGACTGGTAAATGATAAAGTTCATCGGGAATGAACTTTGAATGTTTTGGAAAGGATGAAGGGTTCTCAAGCTTGGGCTCAAGAAAGGTTTGAATGTTCGAGAATAGATTTACGAAAAATATCAAAAACCTGAGAAAGAGAAACATAATTCGAGAATGCTTGTTAAAAATCGAGAATACTTGTGTGTACTCGAGAACGATTTGGGTCGTACTCGAAATCATTAATTGTATTAATTCACTTAGAGAACATGAATTTAAATTCGAGAAAGGAAAGGGTTCGTCGATAACACTAGTTGTTCTCGAGAAATTAACATACTTGATCTCAAAGTTGAATTTGATCTTGAAAAATTAATACAAATCTCGAAATAACCTAACTTCGAAAAATTGATTATTGTAGCTCGAGGAAATTGTTTCTAACTTAAATCTTTGATATGTTTTGATAATGGGCAGATTAAAAAATGGCACAACAACTGTAGATTCTGTGGAAGGACAATCACAACCTAGCATTGTTGTTGTCACCTCCTCCAGAAAGTCATAAATAATTCGTGTTTGCACTTCACGTGTTCAATACTTGCAAGATATCTCACGCATTGAGAATGAACACAGTCATTCACGAGAATCTGATTGAAGATTTCTAGATATCTGCTAAACTGCACAAAGAAGGAGATAGTGGTAAAGGAACCATCAATGCATGAGTTCAAGATATAGAAATTGTGATCTCAGAAGCTGTGATTAGAGACGTTATGGCCTTCAAAGACAAACCTACTGATCCGGTAGCTCGGGAGAGAGGAGTAATCGAGGGTGTACTATCAGAAATGGGATATGAGGGAATCTACCGTATGCTACAGAAGAAACTTCTGATTCCGTACTGGAGATACATAGCTCACGTGTTCATGATGTGCATGAGTGGAAATAAGGGGACTTTTGATATGCTAAACAAGGAGCAATCTTCTGATTTTGTCGCCCTTGCAATGAACTGGGGATATATTTTGTCAAAATTCATTTTGAATGAGATGAAAGGCAACCTGAAAGGAAGGAAATCTGAGAGATTAATGATGTATCCAAGATTTCTGCAAATGATATTTGATGAGAGATATGCTAGGTTACAAAGAGGAGTTGTGACTCGAGATCTAAAGCTGTTGAGTGAATCGACATTTCCCTTGATGATGTAGAATTAGGGTGGAAAATACAAGTTTGAAGGGCTACATCTGTTAAATAAATTTGGTCAGTTTGCAGAGATGGAGGGTGTTGATGCTGTTGAAGCCACTGAAATTCCAAATGTGTTTGTAAAGGAAGAACATGATGTAAAAAATGTGAGCTCAAGGCCCTCGGATAAGAATGTTTATGTGGTTAAGCTGCCAGAATATGAAGATGTTGTAACTGGAGAGGAACCTGGTATGGATTTTGATTTTGATATGGAGACTATACCGGTTGAGAATGATCCTCCTGTACAAGTGAACATGCTTACTACCGAAAATCTTGAGGCACTGCTTGAGCATGTCAAAAGGAGGGTAGGAAATCCTTCTTCTGCACCTTCTTTTGCTGATTAAGAAACACCTCTAGATGTTGTTGCTGATTTAGATCCAAGGAAGAGAAGAAGAAGAGACCCAAGGCCAGGGGTTGTTATTAGTGAATCAGAAACTAAACTCGTTTCACTAACTCAGATGCAGACCATAACCGCTAAACCAACTGAATCATCACGACAAGTTAGAGAATCAATTGATGGATCCTCTTCACACACTGAAGATATTGATTATGACTCTTTTCTGACGAGAGAAAAAGAGATTCGAGCTGATAAAGGGAAGAATATGTTGCCTGAAGATGAACCAATTGATATTGTGAAGCTGCAAAGCAGAGTATTTGAGTTAAAACAAGACTCCGTATTTCATACACTTCTGATTCAAGTGCTGAAGACAGACAATGAACTCAAGGACAAGAATATCAAAGACCTTGAAACTAATATGGGTCACTTATCAGCTATTTTTATGGATTTAAAGCAAAAGTTACAAGACAAGTTCAAAGGGGAGTTTACTGATGAGTCAAGTGCATCGAATGTTGCTGAACCTTTACCCGAAATTAGTCAAGCCGATTTTGATGAGCTCACTCGAAGTCGTGAGGAAGGGTTAAGGAAATACTTTGCTGGTGATACTGGATTTAAAGTCAGTATAGCCAAATCCAGGGAGCTGATGATGATTACAGACAGAACTATTCAAGAGGCAGCAAAGTTCAAACCTACCAGGTTCATTGTCGATGTGGGATATTGTAGGTATAACAATGAAGGATATCGATATGGAATTCTGTGCCGGGGATATGATGAACTAAAGGAGCTGTGCTGGATACAAAGAAAGTTGTACAATCGTATCGAGTATTATGATCATCCTTCTTCATTCAAGTCATTGACAGTGGTTGACATGGTGGAGTTGGCGAGACAAAGATTCTTCAATCCCAGCAAGAATAAATGAGGAGAAAACTTTTACACATCATTGCAGCAGCATGTCAAGAAAGGATTCTCTAATATGACTCTTGCTCAGTCTAATAAAACAAAGAAGAAGACAAACTCCCATGAAAATCCAATTGATATATGTATATCTTTGAAGTGAGATGGCCGGCCACCGACTGGATGAAGAAAGTGCCAATACTTCCTGATTTTCCTGAAGGAGATTTGGATAGTTTCAAGTTTTGGGCTTTCGACAAACAAACATATGGCGTGATCATTAACTGTGGAGAAGTTGAGCACACATTTCATGATCCAATTGATCTTATGTGTTTAAGTGAGAAAGATATCACATTTCTGAATCAAGAAATGAAAGTGGATCAGAATCACTTGCAAGATGCACTGGAGTTTGTTGTTTATATCAGAGTTATTGTAAAGAATGAAGCATGGTCGGGAGGCAAAGGAGATTCTTCTACATTGATGATAAAGTATGGTCAATCTGATGAAGCTACAAAAGAAAAGAGTGCTGAGGAAACACTAAACTAGGAGGAGATTGTTGGGAAGTATATGAGTTTTGATGTTTCTTGATTAGTGGTTCTCGAGTTGGTGTTCTGGTTCTCGAATAGTTTTATGGTTCTCGAGTAGGTTATGTTTTATTTGGGTTTGTTACAATGGGCCGTGAAGCCTATGTTGTGTACGGGTGTGATACAAACCCAAAGTGAGGTCACTGTAAAAGGTTTGGCTCTTGGTTCTTAGTTTTTTTCTAATTCTTGGAATTGAACTACATTATACCAGTCAGCTCTAGAGAAACCGAGTGCAATCAAAGTGAGCATTTGCGTTGTTTTCATCTTGCTCTTCATCTTTATTGTTCTTGCTCACACGTGATACCATTCCGCACTCTCACGTGTGACTTGTTCAACGATATCAGTTTTAGATCCTGTAGTGGGACTAACATATCCCATTGGAGAAGAGTGTTGTGGACGAGTTCATTGTCAAGCTCTACTGGATCAGACTCCTTATCCACGAACTATAGACATTCTCGAACAATCTGCTTAGTGATGACGACCAATTGACCTTGTACTTTCCAAATGAGGCATGTATTTAGATTGGCATCAGTATCCTCTGTAACGGTGTTTTAGAAATAGTAGATGAAGATGGAAATAATAACTGGCACTCCATAATGGTGAAATTGACAAGTAAAAGTATTAGTCCATGCACCATAGATGTAAACATGATGTGCTTCTCTACAGGGTCACCAAGAAAAGCCGCCATGTTGTAGTCTGCCACGAAACGTAGTTCTAAAGCCATCTGAAAAATAAACGGACTAAGTTAGTTAAGGTTAAAAGTAAATTAAATTAAAAATTAAAATTAAAATTAAAAATTAAAACATAAAAATCAAAAGTTAAAAGAAGTTCATGAATATCATTATGTTCTCGAACTAAAGCAAGTTCATGAACTAAATGATGTTCACGAAATTATACAAGTTCACGAAGGAAAGCAGTTCACAAAGTTCCATGAGTTCACGAAGTTCAAGGAGTTCATGAAATTGATGTTCACGAACCAAAGTACACGAAATCCATGTTCACAAACACCGAAGTTAACGAAAACCAGAAGTTCACGAAATGATCTGTAAAGATGTTGATCAACATCTTCACCATCTGAATCCGAAGTCAAGACAGGACAAGCAGCCATAGGAGTGGAGGCGGCCTTGGAGTCCAACATGTTGAACTTGGTATGTATGTCAGTCATGTACTTGTCCTGATGAATCAGTACCCCCTTTTGTTCTTGCTTTACCTGTAGACATAAAAAGAAGGCCATCTCCCCCACCACACTCATCTCATACTTTTTCTTCATCACAGCCTCAAATTCTTTGCGCAGCACCGAGCTCGTGGAACCGAAAATGATATCATCCACATAGATATGGACTAGAATCAAGTCATCCTTCTCTTTTCAAACAAACAATGTCTGATCTATGGCTCCATGGGTATATCCATTGGTTAGAAGGTGGTTGGTAAGTGTAGCATACCACGCTTGAGGTGCTTGGTGAAGACCGTACAGGGCTTTGTCTAGCTTGTAGACATGGTCGGGATACTGCGAATCCTTGAACCCGGGAGGTTGACATACATAAATATCTTCCTTGACCTTGCCATACAAATAAGTTGTCTTCACATCGATCTGATAAAATGTGAAGTTCATGTAGGATGGATAGGCCAAGATGATGTGAATTGCCTAAAGTGTTGCAATTGGTACAAAGACCTCCTCGCAGTCAATCCATTCCCTGTTGGTAGAAGCCCTAAACTACCAACCTCGCTTTATATCTGATGACAACACCAGAATCATCCCGCTTGTTTCTGAAGACCCATCTGGTTCCAATTGGCAGTTTCCCCTTGGCAAAGGAACTACATTCCATACCTTGAGCTTCTGAAACTGCATCAGTTCTTCTTTCATAGCCTTAATCCAACTTGATTCCTTAAGCGCCATCTTTTATATTCTTGGGTTCAGCCTGTGAAATAAAACAAGAATATATAAAAGAGTTAATTGGACCTAATTGACTGTGCATGAGGGTTCCTTCAGTTGAAGTAGTCTGAGCAGGAATAGATGTACTTCTGGTAAGAACTCCCTCTGAAAGTGGTCCAGTTATGTTCTTCACTGGATGATCCTTGTTGATTCTTGAAGTGAGTACTTCCTCCATGGCTAAGGGGTCACATGGAACATAATAAACTAATAGCCCATGTCATCTGTCTTGTAAAAGTTGTCTTCAGGTTCAGTGGGCCCTGCTCACTTAGATGAAGTATTAAAGGCTAAAAAGTAGAATCATACTGGAATAACCGGTTTAGACCTGAACCAGCATCGGTGTGATTCATCTCTTGCCGGTCAATGTAGTATGATTCCACTATCTACCGAGTCTTCTTGTTGTAGACACGATAAGCAGCTTTCTCAGCAGAATAGCCCATGAAGTAACACTCATAAGCTTTGTCATAAAATTTGTAATTAGGCTCTATGTGGAGTAGAGTGCAAGGGCATCCAAAAGATTTGAAGTGACCAACCTTCGGCTTCTGATTGAAGAAAATCTAATAGGGAGTCTTCTGGTGGCGTTTGTTCAGCAATGCACGATTTCTAACATAACAAGCTGTGTTGACAGCTTCTGCCCAAAAGAATATTGGCAGCTTTGACTCAGACAGCATGGTCCTTGCAGCCTCGATAAGTGTTCTGTTCCGTCTCTCATCTACCCCATTTTGCTGAGATGTAAGAGATGCACTGTAATGCCTAGCAAATCCCTTTTCATCGCAAAAATCAATAAGAGTTTGGTTCCTAAACTTTTTGCCATTATCCATTCTGATCACCTTCACCTTTAAGTTTTTCTGATTCTCGATCAAGGTGATGAACTTCTTCAAAATCTCTGCTGTTTCATCCTTCTTAGTAAGAAAGAAGACCCATGTGAATCTGGAATAGTCATCTGTGATCACAAGACACTATGACTTCTTCCTGATGCTCATTATATTGACTGGTCCAAATAGATCCATGTGAATAAGTTGAAGAATGGATGAAATTGAATTGAACAGTTTTAGCTTGTGGGGTCTCTTATGCTGCTTCGCTTTGTCAGATGTGATGTACTTCTCTATGAAAGAGAAGTCTTTGGAGGGAAGTCCAATCACGTGATCTCCCTTGGCTAATCTGTTCAGATTCTTCAAATTGACGTGACCCAAGCGGCGATGCCACAACAAACAATCAGTCTCTGATGCCTTTGAAAACAAACATGTGTTCTCAGTGAATGAATTAGAATTCATATTGATGATATAGGCATTGTTGATCCTCTGGGTTCTCATAAGGATCCACTTCTCTAGAATGACAAATCCCAGCTTCAAGATCAAACACTCCTTGTTTGTGAAATGAGTTGAGAAGCTTTTGTCACAAATCTGGGAGGCACTCAACAAACTATGATTGAGTTCCTCCACATAGTAAACATCCTCAAGGCTTAAGGTTTAATTCGTCATGGTTCCTTTCATGCTTATTTTCCCACCTTTGTCTTTAACGAATGAGACATATCCTCCATTGAATGGTGTGACTTAATGTAACTGAGAAAAATTCCCAGTAATGTGCCGGAGGCAACCAATATCAACATACCAAACATTCTTTAGCTTATTTGGTCATCCCTACACGACACACACTTAATGAAAAACAGGTACTCAAATCTTACAGATTTTGGCACTTTTGGCACTTTGGGGCTTTCTTTGCCTGTACCATTGGGCTTGTCTGTCTTGGGCCTCTCCACACTGACAGGCTTGTTCACACTGCCAGGATCAATTGGTTTCACTGGTGATTTAACTTGTGGTTTACTTTTCCTGTGTTATTTAACTTCAAATTAAAAAACTCTTGTTTTCTTTTGTTTGTGAAAACCATTTTGATTTTGTTCCCATAGAAGAATTCAGTGGGTCTGCGCAGACTGTGTCTGGCAATGTGTCATGGTCTCCCACATGCATAGCAACATACCTTTTCATATAATTGTTTTGGGTCAAAATGCATTACATCACAATTACTTTGACCAGCAGATGAACTTGTGGAGACTTGTCCCAAAGACCCACTTGGAACATAAGGTTCACAGTTAGGATTTAACTTTGAACCCGTCTATCTTGTGATTATGGAACGAGCCTATGCATTTTCAATTCATTTGGCTTAATGGTGATTGTTTCTAATTTTCCAACAAAATCAACTTTTGGAACTGAAAATTGTGACTTGTTAGATGAAACAGAAAAATATATGCTCCTCACAGCACTTCTTTCTTCTTTCTCCTCTCTTTGACCTGAAACACTTAAACTTTCTGCACAAAACTCAGAATTATCAGAACAGTTTAAATCAGACAAAATAGGATCAGCTGTGAGAGAGACTGGTTTGCTAGAATCAGTAGTGAACTCATGCACTTGGTCTGACTATAACATCATATCATCAACAGAAGTGTTGATTTTGGGCATGCTGGAATAATTGTGGTTAAAAGGAGGTTCAACCACACTATAACCAAGACCCGTTGTCTTTCTTCCCCTAACCTCAACATCGATCATTTTAGTCACCAAGTTACTAGAGTATTCGTATTTTTCAGCTATGATTTTAGTTCTAGACAACTTAGTTCTAACATGGTTTAACTCTAAGGTAATCTCTTCTATCTGGTGCTTGGCATCCCGATAGTTAGATTCCCTATCATTTAAAAGCTCCTTTAACTTTGAAATATCACGCCTTTCGACATCCAATTTATTTTTGAAAATTTCTTCATTTTAGGAAATTCAGAGTTAAAGTATTTAAGTTTGGTGACCTCCTTGATCACTGATTCATTGTGAGATCTATACTTAAAAACTTTATCAATGCAATAGGTTGAGCAAAGAATTTCAGTTACATCATATGGCTTCTCATCTACCTCTAACATGAAAGCGTGGCCGAGAGTCATCTCCAGCTCTTGCACCTGGTCACTCCAAACATAAGCGTCTGACTCCTGAGTCACTAGCGCTTTTGATGTCCCAGCTCATGTGGAATCATCTGTATTCTAATCTGCCTCCTTCACATTCTTGGGCAGCATATAATTCTGAGCAAAATGACCTGGCCGGTCACAGTTGTACATCTGAGCTTTGACTTGTCAAACCCTAGCTTCATTCGTGGGTTGTTTCCAAAGTTGTTCTTCCCATACTTCTTGATGAATTTATTTGCCTTGAAGACTGCCATGGCCATCTGCAATGCTATGTCCATCTCCTCCACATCAGCAGGATTAATCTGCTTTAGATTGTCTTGTGTCAAATTGGCTGTGGCCAGCTAACTTGTAATAAAGGCATTGTAGTTGTTCACAAAGCCTTTGAACAGATTCAGGTTCTCTTCACTTTCTGCACTAACTTTGTGCACTGAGTGTGCTTGCACAGAAGAGAGAAAGGCAGTCTCATATGGAACAGCCTGAGAACATGAAGCTTGATAAGTCATTGATGAGAGAAGGGCTGCATTTTCTCTAGCTAGTGTGACGCCCATTCAGTTGGCATGATTTAAGGCTCTTTGTTTATCATCCATATCCTATGAGTTGATTATGGAGATCAGCTCACTAAGGGTGGTCTATTACATGTCCATTGTTCTCTTGATAGCTGTACAATTGGAGTTCCAATTGTATGGAAGAGAATTCAGCAGTTTCTTGTTGACCCCCACCCTTGGCCATCTCTATCCCAGGGCTTGTGAGCTTAGTCATCAGATGTGGAAATCGGTTCAGTTGGGCCTCTAGAGTTTCACCTTTATATGATTAAACATGTTAAACCATTGCCTTAACATGTCCTTCCGGCAATCCCGCATATCCTCATTACCCTCAAAACGCTCAACCAATGTGTCCCACAGTTCTTTAGTAGTCTTGTGCTCTTTGAAGCCATGAGCGACTTAAGTAGATAATGCCACGGTGACTGAGGCATATGCTTTATCGTCCTTTCCCTGAGTAAAATGTCATTCTCAGTGAATAGTTCAGGGTCTTTCGACATCAGTCTGTTTGGCTCACTCTCATACATGGGCATGGAAGGCCCTTCCTTGATGAATCTCCATAGCTTAGGGTCGGTATATTTGATGAAACACTAAAATTTAAATTTCCAGTATTGAAAATTGTCACCAGAGACAAACCTAGGAGGCTTGGTACCCGTCCTGATCACATTATCCAGGTTAAGCAGGTTGGACAGATTGCTTAAGTTCTTAGCATCCGTAGTCAGAAAAATCCTAGTCCGTGTTCTTGAAATCCAGAAGTATGCGAAGTCCAAGCAATACATGAAATCCTCTGAGTAATAGAAATCCCAAAGTAATCAAAATCCTCACAGTACTCGAAGTCCGCGGAGTACACGAAATCCCAAAAGTACTCGAAGTCCAAGTATGCGAAGTTAACTAAGTACACTAACCTGAAGTACTCAAAACCAAACCTTTCAAAGCCAAAGTTCTCGAGTCTAAAGTACTCGAATCCTGAAGTGCACGATCTCAAAGTAGGGGAACTTTGAAGTACTCAAATGCAAAGATCACGAATCAGAAGTTCAGGACGAGTAAGTACTCGAATTTTAAGTTCATGAAAAAACTTAAAGAAATCCAGATGAAATTTCTTATAGATCCATAAATCCAAATTGATACAGCAGGTCGGCAATGTAGAGAAGAACAATAAAGTCGCGAACCTCTAATGAAAAGATGTTACCTTTGTGCTGAAAAGAGCTCCAAAACTCTGATATCACTTGTAGGTCCCAAGCTTGATCAAGATCCAGGCTTTATACTCTGAATCAGCACGAAACCCTTCTATGAAGTGCGGAATCCAATATAGAAGAGATAAATAAGATAGTAAAGTTAATTTCTATTCAAAAGTCGTGAACTTTACAGATACAGCTTCAATACGTTTAGAAGTATTCTGCCTCGAGATTCCAACCCTAGACCAGTATATTATACGTCTATTTATACTGGTTTGGGAGTACACGTTTTCCTATGTACATGAAATCTAAAGTACACGAAAATAAAAGTACACAAATAGTAAAGTACACGAAAATACAAAACTTGGTCTTCATCTTATCTGGAGTTGATTTTGTTAGTCTTTGTCGTCTCGTTGGGCTCTACAACCCATACAACAGCACCCTTGTCTGCATCAGCAGATGGTAAAAAGAAAAAGTCCAAGTCTTGAGAGCACTGTGAACATTCGCGAATAGCAAATTACTTATTCGCAATGTTTAGAGGATCAGTTAGCTATGGACCCATTCATACAAGCTTCATCTTCAGAGAGCATCTTCATTCTCAGAAAACATCCAGTCATTCAAAGAGTTTTTCTACATATCTGCAAGCTAAACAATTAGAGTTACAATGTTATCAAAAGATCTGATTGTGCACAATTTGTACATTCGTAAATGTTCTAACTGTGCAAAACTTGTTCATTCGCAAATGATCTGAGTGTGCATAAGTTGAACATTCGTAAATGTTCTAACTATGCAAAACTTATACATTCGCAGATGATCTGAGTGTGCACAAGTTTAACATTCGTAAATGTTCTAACTGTGCAACACTTATTCATTCGCAAATGATCTGAGTGTGCACAAGTTGAACATTCGTAAATGTTCTAACTGTGCAACACTTATTCACTTGCTAATGTTGCTTTATTTAAAAATATTACCTGTGAAGTACATCATCATTTGTAGACACTGTTAACTGAATAATAATAAAATATGTCCATCTATTCTGTATTAAGAATATAAATATGTCAGTATCTCATAATGAACAGGTTAATAAACATCAGATTAACTGTGCAATATTATAAAAGAATTTTGGATATAGCATCTATCCTTTTAAATACCCAACAATCTCCCCCTAGGGATGATGCTTCCAAAATTATTGTTTTATTTTATATGATACAAAAGATGTATGAAAGTTGTATACCTTCACCGTTTCAATAAGCTAAACTTTTCCTACCTGTTGTTCCAGAATAGGTTCTGAGAAAGATATTGCACATTGATGTATAACTGAGTAGAAATATACGGTAGGTCCTTCAAAGTTATCATTGTAATACTCTACCTCTACATTATTCATCTACAAAATTGTTTCTTTATTCAATCCCATTATTTCTGATTTTGTAGTAAGAATGATGTCTCCTTGACTTGAACTATGTACAATTAAGTTTTCATATTTATTTTTTGACATTCCTGTAATATTCACAATTGATGTCGAATTGATGTTCAAATCAGACATTGCCATTCTAGTGGCAATTCTCTCATATACAGTAGCCAGAGGTATTTATTAGACGAAGAAATAAGCATAAGTCTGTTTCAGCAAATTTGTTAAAGACTTTATCAAATTTTTGTTGCTCAAGAAACAAAACGTATGTGGGATCAAGAAGTTTTATCTCATAAGGGGTTAATAGATAAATATCACTATTTTCTTTCCCGTTCTCCTTCTTCGTAAAATCAATTCATACTCTGTAGCGTCATAAAACCATGCTATAATAGGATATGAATTTTGATCTCCATTTATGCCTTCAACTCAGTGTTTGTTCTTGATTTCCTTGTAGGGAAAATACTTCATTTTGAGTTTCCTGTCTTCTAGTTTATTTTTCTTTCCTCTTTTCTGGAATATAATGATTGTTGTCTTTTAAATTGTTGAGCATTTTAAACATTGCTCATCCATCTTCTTTTTCTTAATAAAATTGTGAATTGATGCCTCAAACTCATATCCACGAGGATACCATCCATGATTAAATAAATGAAGATCACCAAGCTTGAAAAGACCATGATCTAGGAGAGTGACAATAGTGTTTGCACAAGAAAAGAATCTAACTGATCCATTTACTCTTTTAATAGTGATTACATCCCAGTCATAGTCATATTTCCAAGCATTTATCTTTGAATTATCCAAATTTCTTTTATACTCCAAGTTTTCAATTATCTCCTCAAATGTTTGTCCTTCTTCAATTATTGTCCTAGCATATTCTCCAGTAGTTTCCAATCTGGAAACCTTTTTCATGCATTTGGATCAATCAATTCTGAAGGAGCTTTGATCTTTGATTTCTTAGATGTTGAGGAGAATGGAGCTCTTGTGGGTGTAAATCTTGTATATTTAGGTGTTTTAATGTTCAAAATGATCATTTTCTTTTGCCTGTTCTCTGTCTCAAATAAGGCAGTTACTTCTTCTCTTAATCTTTTAGTTTTCATATGAGATGAGCTTCTAGTTGGATAATTTCTTAGAGTACGAAATTCTCTTAGTTCAGCGTCACTCATGTCATTTATGCTTTTAAGAAGATGTGGAGGCTGTTTTTCAACATTTTATTTGTCAACCGCAAGAGATCTCTCGTATTTTGTATGAACATCATCTCTATGAAGTTCATCATATCTAATCACTTCTTTAGCCAGTTCTTCAGAGTTCATGCTTAATACGTGCTCAGCTAGAGATTCATTTCTTATTAAAACATAGCATTAGCCATATGAGGATCCTTTAGTGCCTCACTAGAAAAATTCAATAGCAAAAGCTTCATTTATTTTTGGTTTTAGAAATAATATCATCTTTGAGTTTATAACCACCTTCAATTTCACCTTTTTCAAGATTTATTTGCTCAACATTTGCATCATCTTTGTCTGATTGATTAAAAATACTATCATCACTGTCAATGTAATCAATCAATTGCTCATTTTGCATTTGTTTTTCTGCTGCCATATGCTCATCAACAAAAGGATCAAGATGGCTTTGTCTCTATCAGATAAAGTACCAACGAATTTTCATTTCCTTTTGAGCTCTTCCTTCATAGTTCTTCATCAGTTAATTTCCTTTTCCTTTGTCTACACTTTTGAAGAGGAGGAAGGAGATGCAGAGACATCATATACATTTTCGACTGTCTTTATTGAATCAATGAATTCAAACTCAGTGATCATTCTTTTGATAGATTTTCATTTGCTCATAAGTAAATCTCTTAACTTCAATGAGTTGAGATTGAGTAGAGGTTGAATCTTGCAAATGATATTCCCTTATTGGTGTGAATCTGACATGATGAATAAGATCATCTGAGACATGAAGATCATTGAAGGAATATACTTCCTTAGCAGCAACCACAGGTTGATCAAACTGATAAGTCAGAGTGCTCAATTATTTTTGACTTGATGATCTCTTAAAAATTGATGCAATTGTAGCATTGTCATCATCATCATCTTCAGTATCATCAGAGATCTCATATACATCATCACCAGAATCTCTTTTTCTTTTCTCCCCTTTTTGGGAGCATCATCCTCTGGATCTTGATCATCTCTTCATGTAGACTTAGATGAAGAGGAGAGTAGAGAGTCTAAAGCTGTCTGGATCTTGATCATCTCTTCTTGTTATATAAGTGAACTGATTCAGTTGATTGTGGAGTTGGAGATTAAGGACTTGAATGAACACGGGAATGTGAGAACAAAGAAACTAAAGGAACATCTTCATCATGAGGCAAAGAATTCCTTGTTCCTCAGGATGAAAAGAATTTGGTGATTGAGTTTGAGTTGAATTTAAAGAGTGAGCAGGTTGATGATAAGATGCTTGAAGATCAATGCACATCAATGGCATTGGAACATCAACTCTTGAAAAGGTGTTTCTAGAGTGAGTTCTTTTCATTTGTTTGAATATGCTCACATTATGATGTTGCAAAGATAAAAATGTCCAAAGACTGGTATGGAGTGCACATAATCATTGATTAAACATTGAAAGAACCTTGGATACATAAGAAATTTATTTCTTGATCCTTCTTGAATGTTTGATCTAAGACCGTTGAAAAGATAGGATGCCATGTGTAACATTTGTACATTTAGTCATGGTAGTTGTAAACAGTGTTAGAACAAATGTGTTTTCATATCAAATCAGTCAATGTCATTCATGTGTTCATAATGTGCTTGTGTGCTAGGATCTTTATTATTTAGGAACAGTATTGTATTATATCGAAACAGTGGTGGGACGGCGTCAGGTACGGCAGGTAGCTGGAATCTGGGATATGCCCTATGCATATACTGCGTTCGGTGTAATAGGATAGTGTTAGTGCATAGTGTTGAGACGAATATTACGACAATTAATTAAACAAAAGTCGTAATACGTAAGCGAGACTGAGTATAGTTATGGGTGACGATCCATAATGATACGAATGTTGAACTTATAATTATGATTAAACTGCTTTGAACATTTATTACGATCGAAAAACGTACGCGATTGCGGGTATACACGTAATTGCGGTTGTTTAACGATCTGGCAACACACGAAGAGTACAAATAATTAAATATATATTATTTTACATTTTTACACTTTTGAAACTCATCAAAATGATGAGAATAATAATCCTTTATTTTAAATCGCGTAAAATACGCGTTACGCGACGAAAACGCGAACCGAGTGACCGGAACGAACCCGGATACCACTTGGATTATAAAAGCCATGAAGATGGCCATTTTCTTCATTTAATTCACCAACAACTTTTCTCTCACTAGAAATTCGTCCAACCCTCTCTCTCTAAAAACCGAACTTCAAACGCTCGTAACTCGCTCGTTTCTCAACGGATTTCGGTGTTCTTGGTGTCCACGCGTAGCTTTTGACATTCTCTACACAGAAGTACAAAGGATCTGGAGTTTTAACCACGGAATCTTGAGGTATTTGAGCTTGAAAAGTTCGAAATTTAGGATTTTGAATGTGTATGTTGTAAAACCGACACTTAGTCGGCTACTTCCTCTTTATTTCGAAACATAAGTGCTCGATCGTGGTCCTGGGTTACTCACATGGTGTACACCGAGCTGGAACAAACCTGGTTTTGATGATGATGATGATAGAAAGCACAGGTTCGCTGGAAGGTTTCACGGCCGAACCCTAGGAAGCCATGGGCGAACCTTCTTGTGCATTGGCGAGCCTTTGCCGAACCAGCGATCTCACGAACCCCTCAGCCGCCGAACCTTCATGCAAGAACGAACCCAGGCGAACCTTAGTTCCCCTCAGCCGAACCCTGACGTTACCGAACCCTTTTTGATACAGCCGAACCTTGCATGGTTCGCTGATCATGCAAGCCAAACCCTTCTGGAATAGCAAACTTAGATCATGCTCACGAACCTGTTGCCATGTTGGATGAACCATTCCTCTACTCGAACCTTCCTGTATTCGACGAACCCTCATGCATCCGACAGAACCTTTGACTCCCGAACATCACATTAGCAAACCTGCATGGGTTGTCAAACATTAGGGCTGCCATGGCCGAACCCATGTACACAACTATCACCGAACCCTTGGCTGGAGAACGAACCTTCTTGAAGAAACGAACCCTTAGCTAGAGGGCTCAAGGTTCGCTGGATTTGTGTAACCGAACCCAGCTAAGTTCTCGGCCGAGACATTACGTAGCACTCATCACCCACCGGTAATTTAAATTGCATTAGGCCCAATAGAAACTATAAGTTACGGCCCATTTTGAATTCATTAAACTTAAGAAATCTTTCGGCCCAATTCAATCCTATACGGCCCACACCGAAACCACTGGCCCAATTCGAATGCATGCGACCCATGAGATTCGATCAAGTCCATAGGACTCTCGCCCAATAGTGAAACCCACCTTGAGTTCCACTTAGACTAATTGGCCCAAGTAGACCACACTTGGCCCAAATCCGCTCAAATCATTAAGACTCAACACCACACCACACGCATTGACCCATGTCTACTTAAGAGGCCCATGGACTTGATTAAGCCCACCATGGTTATATGGGCTTTGTATAAGCCATCTTGGTTTCATGGGCTTAAGGCCCAATGTGTGCCCACGATTTAAAGAAATTGTGAGTTTATTTTAATAGGTTAAGTTTACAACTTAACATAATTATGAGATCAATTCATGATTCCAAAGACATAACGACCATTGGGACATCTTTTCAAAATGCATATTAAACAATGGTTATCAAGTTCACAAACATTTGTTATCTTATGCATGCAAGTTGTGCATAAAAGAACATTTCAATTCTTTTCAAGAATCAGTTAACCATCTCTTGACCCAATCATGATATTCAAATTGTCACAACATCTTTAAACATGAGAACAAGTATTCAAGTGTTTATCAAGTTCAAGAGAACACACAAGTCAATCTATGAATCAAATTCTATACAATTATAAATCTATGATTACCATGATATAGGAACCAGTTAGAGGTCCTGTTTGCTACTTGCTATTTGTTATAGTTCAGAGTCTACTGCAGACAGGTGAGAACATTAGCCCCTCTTTTACTGTTTTCCAACTGTTTTGGGGTGGAACACGTGATCAAATATATTCCTTACTTGGTAATTCATTATACAAAATTTATGTTATTCTACAAACAATACAGGTTCATGGCATAGATTCATCAGACTATTCAACTGTTTCAAGGAATTTATCAAATGTTAAACATTTTTATTAAAGAGGTTTTATAAAGTTTTCTAGAATTATTTATATCAGTTTTACTCAAATAGTTTTACAAATGACCAACACTTTTAACTAATGTGATTTATAAACTCTTTTACTATAAGCTCATGTTTTCATAATTGATCTTTTATAAACCTTGTTATTATACAAGGACACTATCTTATGTACTCAATCATGGGTTTCAAAACAAGATATTCAAACAATGGTTTTCATTGTGAATTCAAACAAAGGATTCAAATCATGTTATCAAATAAGCATTAAATCTTTGGTTTTAAAGCAAGGTTCAAAAGCATGGTGTCCACTGTTGTGAACAAACTTATAAACACATCAAGTTTAATATTCATTGCGTTAGTACTGGGTGATCACAACAGGGAAAGCGGACACATTTGGGCAGGCTAATTTCTGGAGTTAGCTTTTAAATTTGTTTTTAAAAGCTAACTGCAGATTTCGGTTACGTATGGTTTTATCAATGTTTGCTGACAAATTTTCTGACTCCAAACGTGGTTTGGGACTTGATTATATGTTGGTTCGTGCAAACAGTCTTTGGACTGTTTTCCACTCGTTTGACAGACTTGATTTTAGTTTGGGTTGCAGCTCATCCATGTAATTCATTTATTGCTTTTAAATATATGCCTTACAATGCAAATTCATGTTTACTATTGTTAACCTATTGTTCTCACCAACTACTTCTGTAGTTGATAGTTACTTTTCACATGTTCAGGTAATCAGGTTTTAAGACATTTGAAAGGACAACTAAGGAGACCGAACAAGATGAGAAACATGCTAGGATGGATTTAGAAACACACTAAAATCCTGATTGTTTAATTGTCTTGTTTGAAGTCTTATTTTGTAAACTATATTTTGGGTCTGTAGTTGTCATTCTTTTGGTAGATAGATTGTCTGTAACTAAACAACTGTCTAAAACATTATGAAACTTAGTAATCCATTGTGGTTGTTCTTATATCATACTTGTGCATGATTCAACTATTCATACGTCACCGCGCCGTGGATTCCGCACGCGGCGCAGGGGTGTGACACATGTTGTAAAGTTCAGAAGTTAACACACCAACTATTGCATTGATAATTGCAAACCAATATTGTTCCATCCAGTTTTTCTCTTTAAAAAGCATTGTTGAAAAGTATGTAGTAAATACGTAAATACTTCCATCTTGGGTACAACATACACTTTTCTATTTGTTTTTTCCTTTAAATCTTCCGTCATATCCTAGTAGTGTTTGAAAGGTGTTCAAGACAGTTTAAGAATCATATTCAGTTGGAACTCCATGCTCATCACCTAATTAAGACAAGAGCGAAGGGAGTTTTCATATATTTGAAAGTTATGTGATCCAATT